>JAEANM010013794.1:0-14258 GCA_017656035.1 Myanophis thanlyinensis | reverse complement strand
TGGCTTCCCTGATTATTCTTTTGCTGGAGTGTTCAATGTTAGATATTGATTTGGTGCCTTCAAAATTGATTTTGTGTGCTGTGACTTTGAGGTGTTAGAAGAGGGAGGAAGTATTTTCTTCTTTTTTAAGAAGGACATTACCCAAGCTGTTACAATACAAGAGGCTAATGGAAAAGAGATCAAGACACAAACGACTCAGAAGATTACAATAACGACTCAGAAGATTACAGTAAACACTTTCATTTTTTTGAGAATATAAATATTCTCACAAAATTACTGCCTTGAAGGGGACTATCTTATTCACAAAGTTGCCCTGATAGTAGTCATGAGCAGTCATAAACTTCTATCACATAGAAAAGCAAATCTGCTCTAGCCTAGTGTTGCGGTCCGCCAGCTGCCAGCAGAGCTGGTGGCAGACTTAGACTCGGATGAGGTTGGGGAAGAATTTGGGCCAGTTCTGGAGCCTGTGGAAGGCTCTGATGGATGTTCAGCATCAGACACAGAGATAGAGCCAGTACCATCCAGAATTTCCAGCCATCAGAGAGACAGCTGCCTTTGGAGTCACAGATGAGTGAGGGGAATAACAGCTGGGATTTGTTCCAGATGCACGTATGTGTAGAGCAGATAGGAGAGGTGAACAATGCAGGACAAGGAGTCAACTTGGCAGGCAAGGCAAATGTGGATGCTGAATGGCCCCTCCCTAGCTGGAGAATAAATAAAAGAAGAGAGGAGTGATGGGTATAGCAGACAACCATTCATATTCCTGGAGATTTTGCTCATTATGTTTCGTGCGGTCTGTTTATTTCTCTGATTTAATTTGCAGCCTTTTGGCTGGGAGCTCACAGCCTTGAAATTATCGTATGAACTGATAAGGCCTCTGGATTCAGTTAACTCCTTGTAAGAATCTTGCCTTCAAATAAAGAGGGATTTTTCAATGTGGAGTGTCTTTTTCTCACTTCTGATGAGGCTGGGTCAGAACACCTATGGCTATTAGATTTGGGCTGCCAAATTCCAGTTGATTGTTAAATAGCAACAGGATTTAAAGTTTTGTAGTCTTCCTGTTGCCATCTAGTGGTCTTCTGGAATTTGGCAGCCCTAATCTGCTAGCCCTTTTCTAGCCCTTCCTCCAACACACACACACACACACCTGTCCTGACCTCTAATTTTCTTTGCTGCTCAGTTTTGCCTTTGTCACTTTCAATAAAAAGCTGGTCTCTAAGTAACATTAAAATGCCATTATTTTAATCTTCTGTGACAGCATGCAAGGGACCCCAAGGAACTGTAAATAAATACAATCCCAAAACAAACTTTTGATTTGCATCATGCCACCATTCCATTTAATTATTTTTGAATTATAAAAGTGCAGTTCTTTTATTTTTCTCACAGAACAAGCAACCCTTTTTTAATGAGGAGGAAATTTTAAGAGTGCATTTAAGGACATCACTGAGATGATTGTTGAACTACTCTCTACTTCTGGAACTCTCGGGCTATTAAAGATCAAACTTGCTCCCATCAGCACCATAGAAGCGAAAGAATGGCCAGCAGTGATTTTGAAGTAGTGAAGTGAAGTGCTTCTCTGATATAGCCTCTCCTTTTTTTTTTAACTGTACTTCTCTAACTAGCCATTAAAAATATTACCTTCCTTCCACCTGCATAACCTCTCTTAGATTCTATTTCTGGGCACATTTGTGTATGAGAGAATTTGAGGAGGCTGGATTTTTATATAGAAATACATAGAGAAATAGAGTGCAGGAGAGTTCTTAACCATGTGTTTTCCATTTATAGGATAACTCCTACATAGTAAACCTATTCATCTGGTAGTGCAAATTGCACAGCATATGCCATGTTAATGATAGAAAAAAAAATTGAGGATGCCTCTTTTTACAAGAAAGGTTAAAAAGCTTGAATTATTCCCGAAAACATTCCTGTTTTCCCTTTTGGCAAATGCTCCTGACTTTACTTAGGCTATCAGTGGTGCACTGGTGAACTTCACAAGCAATCACCTGTATTTTTAATAGAGGAGACATGTGGGAAACCCAGCACTTTGCTATCTGACTTCACTAATAAAGGCTTACAAATAAGGATTAGAGAGCCATCGGCAAATATGATAAATAATTCAACAATCGGAGAAAAGCACTTCTATCTAGGCTGATAAGGGAGGTGGAAAGAATCTGCCAGAAATGATTAAAGTAGGTCCTTTATAACAAGCTTTCCATATGCTAGGGCTGGTAACTGAATCCGTACCTGCTTAGCAACATATATTGTTTCCATTTTCCTGTCAATTTGTTCTGTGAGCTGTTCTTACACATTTTGGGGGCTAATAAAAGCATTGAGTAGCCATGAAAAATCAACCTGAAGAGGGCCATCATCTCAGCCATGCCTGAGCAAATTCTCCTTGATTCTCTCTCTCTCACACACACACATACACACACACACATCTATTTATTTGAAAACATGAAAGAGAAATTAATATCAGGCAGAAACAAACACAGATTTTAAGTGAGAATTAACATGCATAATTAAACAGTATTCAGTAAAAAAGGCAATACAATAAATTAAAGTTAATAAAACACATCGAGTATGTGAAATACCAGTCATGCATGCTTATATTCATATATACATAGTCAAAGTTTTATTGTCTTTGAAGTAAGAAATAATAGCGTAGAAAACAAATAAGAAATACTATGCAAAAGCAATTTAAGGCATAATATAAAGGAAGCATAACTAAAACTGCAACAATATCATTTATTGTGTGTCTCTATATTTTTTCCCCTTCACAAACCCTTTGCATCTTTCCATCTTGTCCATATGCAGCTTCATTCATATTATTTTTTTAACTTCTGAGCTCTCTGTTTTTCTGGACCTTGTTAACTCTATACAAGTAAAATTTTGTTACTGTTCTCTTTTTTTTTTCTTGATTAATTCCTTCTCCTTTCATTTTGACTCCAATTCATCATCTCTGCATAACCAAATTACTTCTTTTAAACCATCCACTCACTTTTATATTCTACCTTTATTTATTTAGCACTTATTAATACTTATATATTTGGAGTACCTATTTTACACTGTATTCAAGTTACTTTTAGATTTTTTTCCCCTGACATACTCAAATTTCACTTTTATACTAAGTAGGCAGAAAAGGTTTAGTTATGTGTACAGCCTTTTGTTTTACAACAGACCATGCTCGATTTATTACCTTTTAATCACCAATTGTAAATCACACACTTTTCTGTATACACTTACCTACATCATACAGTAGTCTTATCTTTATAAAGCATTATATCTACTTGGTCTATTTTGCACTATTTATTCTTGCATAACTTGCAGTTATAATCTTCATGCTGTAAAATACAATTGTCTTGGTCTCTGATATATGAATTTTCAGTTCCATATATCTCATTGCACAGCAAACTGCATCAAAAAACAAGCATGTGTACATTTACATACCAAATCAATGCATCTCTACTATCTTCATGTGCATTCATTACATTTTTCTCTATAAAAGTATTCAAAAATATTCAGGCACCAAAAATGTATCATACTTACTCAATAGGGAACCTATCATTACATGCTCTGTTTTTTTGTCACACATACTTTACATTCATAATGTATTGTTTTTCCCACAGTTAACAATTTTCAAATACACAGACTTCTTGGTGACTCGATGCACAGCAAAAGATATTCTTCCCTGTCTGGTATAAAGTCACAACACACTCCCCAATTTTGCTGTCACCTCTTGCACTTTTTAAATTCCACCAGATACTTTCTGAAGCAGATTTAAGAAAATGACCACCCCATAGATTTTGCATTCATTCTGTAAATAAAGATGCAGTAAAAATATCAGGCACAATTGGGTTTACTGTGCATTTAGTAAAATATAAAAAACCCAGCCATATCTTCCATTTCCTAATTACACTATCTCCACCTGAAAACTTACTATTTATCAACATTCTCACTGCAGATATGTCTTCTTTTCATTTTTTTTTAGAGACTAATATTTATAGTGTTTGTTTCCAGACTTCGGCATATAACTGTTATTTTCTTTAGTTATTCACATAACTAAAATGCTTCTTCAATAATTCCTTCACTCCAATTTCATCTCCTATCATTTTACCATTTTATTCTTAATTACATTCACACTGCTGAAAGCTCTTGTGTCTGGTCTTCTTTATTCACTTTCAACAAGTTTTTATTTCCAGCAACATCACTCTGTAATTTCCTGTGCCTGTTTTAATCTTAACCATATCTCATTCTATTTGACTACAGTCTTTGTAATTACCCTTTTTTTGTATGTACATAGCAGAGGTGAAATTCACCAGTAGTAAATTTTCTAAGCAGTTTGGAGAATCGGTTGTTCAAATAAATCTCCTTTTGTTTTTTTTCCCACTTTACAGGGTTAATCCTGTAAGGGAGGCAGGAAAAAACATTCTGGTGTTGTTTCTAGCTTAATCTTTATTGCCCTGCTTACAGAAACTGCCCACCCAGTCACATGACCCCCCCCAGCCAAGTCCACTAAGCCATGCCCACAGAACCGGTAGTAAAATAATTTGAATTCCACACTGGTACTTATTATATAACATCTTCCTTTTATTCTCGCTTCCTACATTTTTTTCTCATCCACAGCTTTTTCATTTCATAATTCCACCATATATTCAGTTTCATTCTTCTCATTAGCTTGACTCCACTAACCACTGGAATATAATCCATTTCACCTTGTATCAAGCATTGAGTACATACTCCTTTTCCTATACATTTGCTATTCTTTCTGCCTATGTGTGGGCGAGTTGGGAGTTGACCTATCTTCTAAGATTGTTTCATATTTTCTTTTCACAGACTATCTTGGTAAATTTGATTTTGACCATTCAGTGTGAACAGCCAGATGGGGTCTGTGGAGAATGCAGGAAAGATGAACTAGATGTCAGACCTTCTCAATAAATACACCACTGTTTGGAAAACCTTTGCCCTGGAGGTGCATCTGGCACCAATACTTCTCTCTTTTTAGAAAATGATTTTATTTCAGTGGCTTTTGGCCAAAGGTAAGATTGTGAACAGCCCCTGAGCTATTTGGTTTGTGATTTTCTGTCTTTTATGTTTCTAAGACTTGAGTAATAATACTTTATTTCTCCTTTCTTTTAGTCCTTATATTTTCTTTCATTTCTGTTTTATTTAAATTTCTGGGTTTTTTTCTAATTTTGCTGATAACTGCTTAATAATACCCAAAAATTGCTGTACCCACATCTCTTATCACCATTTACTACGTAATTCTCTATCTTGCAAGCACTAAAATTATTATGGTTTAATATTTATATTCACTAATTACCTTTTTCATTTATTCTGTGGACTCTAAATAGTCAAAGGGCTTTTGTTTATCTTGTCCTACTCAACCATTCACAAATTCAAATAGTTTCTAATAACAACTAAGAGTTAAATAATATTTCTCATACTTATCTCAGTTCTTCCACTACTACTATTCACTACCGAATAACATTTAACTTTTAAAAATGACCCTATACATTTGTATTTTTATATTCATCCATAAAAATCCGGATGTCATTAATTTCTGACAAACATTTAACTCTTTCTTCATAATTAAATTTATACCTTATTTCCTTCCATTATCTCCTCCCATAAGCTCAGATTGCTTTAATTTATTTAAATCTTAATTCTTTCTCTTAGTGTTTAGGGTGATTTCTAATTCCTGACACATTACACTATTTTTAGTTAATCCCAACATTTGCTATAAGAACAAACACCTTTTTCTCAGTACAGAGAATACCTGGCAGTGATTGGCAGTACTAATTAAGTAAAGGTGCAACTGAAATGTTTAACAGGCTTTGTTAGAACAGCAATGCTGAGTTGTTTTTTTTATTAATGCCACTTAGGAAACTTGTTATTTATTTATTTATTTAGTTCAGGTTGAAATATTGAAAACAAGTTGTAAATGTTCTGGCTCTCAGGTGAGTAAGACTTGCCAGCCTATAAAATATTGTCCGCTAGGAAAAATACCCACCCCTTTAACAAATCAGAAGGAGCCTAGAGGCTGCTAAGGAAAAGCGCTAGAGATATATTGGTGCTATATACTTCAGAAATATTTTATTTAAGTGATAATATCTCCACATTTTCTCAGTAGCATTGATAAATATGAAATGACACTTTATTAGTACAGTGTTTGTGTGTGTCTATGAGCACCCATGTTTTAGCCATGTATAAACAAGTTAGTTACAGTCAAATATAGAACGTGAGCAAAAAATTAATTTTCAAAGGTAATTGTTCCATATTCATCTATTGAATTAATTAATTGCTCATATTTACATCACATGTTGGGCAGCTAAGCCACAATGAGAATGAGACAAGTCAAGGAAAAATGTGTTTATGCATGAGCTATCTCACATTTGCACATGGAATGATGTTCTCTGTCAGATTGGTTAATTCTGAAATAAGAAATGCCCGAACTATTTCTCTTTTTCTTCCAGCCTAATATGGAAAGAAGCAATAGACAGACAGACTGACTGACTGACTGACTGACTGACAGACAGACAGGCAGATGATATAAAATATTTCAAGTTTATTAACAAGAATATCATGCAACATCCAAACCAGCATCCTGTATTTTGATTGGTCCATTTTCTTGGTCAAGGTCTTCAAGAGCTGATTTGCATATTTTCTGACCCAGCCTTAGCATTGTACTTTGATTTCTTTATAGATTTAATTTCATTGTTATTTTTGAATACTATTCAGTTTAGTTTCACATACTTTAAAAGGGAAGTTTGTTCCTTCATTCCCATACTGGAATAGGTACCTATATTTCATTTCCATAGTAAGCTATAAAGCAGGAGTGTCAAACTCAAGACTCAGGGGCAGGATGTGGCCCACGGGTTACTTAGATCTGGTCCATGACGCTGCCCTGGAAACAGCAAAGGTTTTTGTCTCCGTCCATGGTGTCTCTGCCAGTGAAGATGGAGCATGGGAGGGCCATGGCTGCCCCTCCCAAGCTCTGTTTTCACTGGCAGAGGATTTCAGGGGGCCATCACAGCCAAAAACAGAGCTTGCGAGGGCTGCAGGTAGCACTCCTATGCTCCATTTTCACTGGCAGAGGGTTGTAGCTGAAAACGGAGCTTGGGAACCCTTTTTTGCTTTGTCACCACAGGTGGCCCCAACACAAGTGACATCAAGCTGGCCACCCCCACCCTGGTACCCCAAGGTAAAACACAAACTTGATGCGTTCCTCACTGAAATCGAGTTTGACACTCCTGCTGTAAGACCTAAGCTGCCAAACCGACCCTTATTTCTAAAGACTATGGGAATTTTAAAGATTTTTGGATATTATTTTAATATGTCAGCAAATTGAACAAGTATGAATTATCCTTGATAAATCTTCAGGAGCAGTGCTATTACCTTAGATACTTTTGAATACCTCATGTTGTACTTAATATTTTTTTTCTAAGTGATTCCTAACTTTTCCAGGATTCTTTGAGGTGTAGTGACCTTTTTAACCATTTGAAAATCATGCAAGGGTCATAAAAAAGGTGATTTGGCAAGAATAATTCACAAATGTGAGAAAGCAGAATTTATTGTTCTATAATTGAATTCACATAAAGATAATAACTTCCAATACTTAGAAAGACTGTTAAGATGTATTTTGTCTTATTAGAAGCTAAAGTTAATTTCTTTTAAAGATCAACCAAATAAATGAAAGGTGCAAATTAATTAATTAGATTTTATGTGTGGTTAAACTATAACTATTAAGATGTCTTTTTGTACAATGTAAAATTATCTAAAATATGCATGCAGAGTCAGCATTATTTATTTTAATCAAAGAGCCTTGCTTTCCTACAGAATTATTTATGTTGCAAGATAAATTATTTTGATACATATCTATCTGTTTTGATGATCATACATAGAACCCTAACCCACACAGGCAATTAATCTTTACTTTTGCGTTTTTCATTTAATCTCATAAATATCTAGACAACATGAAGAGGAAAGGTTGGTCTTTTGGATAAGGTCAGACGGGAGACTATATGAATGACCAATACTTAAATAACTCGCTGTGGTGCTTTATCACTAAATTGTATTCAGTTTCATCAGTTCTGCCACATTTCTGTTTTTAATGCCATCCATTTTTTCATATACTGAGCACAGTATGGATGTTACTAGTTTAGTTTAGATTAGATTACAATTGCCAGGTATCATAACTGTCCAATTAGACATTTTTCCACTTTCCTTTTTTTCTACATTGCACTGAGTAGCAATAAAAATCAATTCTTGTTCTTTTAAAATTGTATATTATTACTACACATTAAAATTATTTCATTTTCTTTATAGCTTTGTCCCTATAGAGACAAGTGAATTAGTAAAAGGGATGATAAATTGTCACACTAGCTGATAATGTAAAATAAAAGAAAAAGTGAAAACTACTTTAGTTGCAATAAGGTACAATTTTCTTATTATGTTTCATATTAGTCATATTATTACATTCTTGTAATGTTGATACTGACCTAAAGAGATAAGGATCAAAGGTCAGTCAGGATAACAATATCTTTAAAAAAAATTAGAATAGAGTATTCTTTGAAGTCTCACATTTATGTATATATTTTTACTAGTTCTCAATAATATCCTAATCAACTTATTGAGAATGTTTCAAGAAGTAAGGCATGTTAAGGCTTTAAAAATGAAGTAATATTGCTGCATATAAGTCCTTTGAATTCAATAGAACTTAGTTCCTAGTAGAGTACCTACACAGTATCAGTTATATGTAACCCAACCAACTTCATATTCAAACAAGAAAAGTCTTTTTAAAGTTTAATTTAGTATGTATATCAGCACATTACATTTGTGCTATGTTAGAACTAAAATATCAGCATATCAGAACCACAATGAATTCATTGTCGGTTTTAGGTAACAAGATAATTACAGACTGCCAATCTGACATGTGATCTTCCAGACAGAAAGTTGTTCCTGGAGATGAAAAATGTAGACCTAAGAAATAATGATATCACAAACAGAAAGACATGAAGTTAAAACAGGATAATAATCATACAGGAAGAGAGAATTGGAGTTGACTATTGAGGGTGCATTAGTGAGGAGATAAAGAATGAAGAGGATAACCAAAGAATGAAGAAAGACAAACTTTGATTGAATGTATCTACTCTAGATAGATGACCAGAAGGACAAGTAAAACAACAAGAAAAAACATCAGTAATCAAGAAGGATGGCAATTGAGTGTACTTAATATCCTCAATTAACTCAGTCATGGGAGGATTTAGGGTAACAATAGTTATGCTTGAAGCTGGTAGATATTGCCTTGTTAGAACTTTATTGGGCAGGGAGAAAAAAAAAGATAGAAATGTTATAGGAAACAATACATCAATTTGTTGTTTTACCAAATTCATTATAGCTAAAGTTAAAGCTGTATGAGGCAACTGGAAGAGGACAGAGCTGTTTTATATGATGGCTGAGCTAAAATACTGGTTAGATGACTAAAAAAGTTTCCCAGATTTTTCCACATGTATAAAACAAAGTTTTATGTGTTGAAGCTTGTTTGGTTATCCCAAGAACCCATTAAGCCATCTGATACAGAGGCTGTAAAAGGTCTCCACTCTACTTAGATATTAGCTGAGGGCTGGAATAAAAGTATACAAACTAATTTATAGTATTACCACTACCTCTGCTGACTGGTATTCAGTCAATAGGTCAAGTGATCTGAATTTACCGATGTTATCCTTTGCTTGGATGTGCACTATTCACAGATGACAGCAAATACATTGTTCTTTCGCTTGCTGGTAAATGTTCGTGGTAGGATAGTAGAGCCTGCAGAGGTATGAATAACTTCCCAAGGTCTTTAAATGTAAGTGTGGGAAAATTGAGTTAGGTACTTGCAACATTTCTTAAAATGATATTTTGAGATAAGCTTATATGATTAAAAATACCACAAGCTTGATTATTTTTTTCATTTGCAGTGAAAAACAATCTGCACAGGCTTCTGAGCTCATCTCAATATTCTACAAAACTGTTTTAAAATTATGAGTGATACTGAACATTCCCTCCCTGCTCCATGTTCCAAAGACAAGCAATCCTATAAAAGAATGATGTTTACGTTTTATGTCAGTCATATTTTTTATTATATTAAAAATATTTTATCATGCTCTTTGCATTAATATGACACAATTCTCCCAACATTCTCTCAGCTTTAAAGAAGCAAAACTATTTGATGTTATCACATTATCAGAAGAGTTTGACAATAGAAAAATAAAATACCCCAGTACATAAACTCATTCTATTGAGAAAAAGTTGTACAGTATATAACATAGTTATCTGAAGACAGTAGCTTGGATACATTAATATAGTCTGGATGTGATTATTCATATCTAATTTGAGTAGGAAAGCTGCCACTGTGTGACCATTCCTAATCTCAGATTGCAGATTGTCCACATGGGACACTTGATTTTTAAAAAAGTTGATATTTACTTATTATATAAATTTATATGGCCTGCCTACCCATACTTGTGACTCTCAGAAACTAACATAGTATTTTTAAAAAACACACACACACAATAAGCAGTTCTACCAGATTCAGATTTTAATCCAAACAAAATAAATTCACTGATCGTCTCCAACTTCCACATTTGCTTCCAGCTGCTTGCTTTTCTACTAGATCTTTTTCTAGGAAGTCTCCATCTTCCCAACCTTGATCAAGTTATAACTGCTCTTTTGGACTTGCCTTTTCTTTAGGAAAGAAAAGATTAAATTGAGTAGGGGAGTTTGAAGTTCATGCTTTCTAGTTTATGTTGTAAAATAATTTATTTTTAGTCCACAATTGGGGGAAGATATTATGAACAGATCTTAATGATATTGTATCTGTAGAAATAGGTTTCTCTGTTCTCTTTTATATTAGTTTGCTCTGATCACTTTTCTCCATGTTCATATCAGTAAATAATTCAATCATGTTTTATTGTACATATAATACAATTATTTATAAACTGGTTTGCTATATGCCATAGATTTTGAAGTGTTTTACACCAATTTAAATATTCTTTGGAACCTGATTATAACAAGTTATTGAACTGTATTCTACACTAGATTGGCCTAGTGGTGAAAATCTCATCCCTTACTGGAAAGATTGAGAGTTCAGTTCTAGGTAGCAACAGATATTTCTTTCCTAGAGCACAAAGACATTTTTTTTTTCTGAAAACTCCATGTGGAATCAGGCAGGGCATCCGGTCAGTAAACATTCAGCTCCATCCAGTCGCCCTGACTTTATTCCAAATTAAGGGATTACAGGATTGTAAAAAGGAAAGTTATTTTATTGAACTGTACTTTATATGGTTTATTAGCCATACATATCACTTAATATCTTTTAAAATTTCTGAGATTTGTGTTCTTAAGCTTTTCCATCTTACTTACCAACCCGTAACACCTTTAGGAAGAGTTACCTATGGGCAATAATAAAAGATTATAAAAATTGTTTGATGCCTTAGTTATTATATTTTCCTCTTATTTTCTTTGGAGCATTATTTACCTAATAAAATTTTCATGTAGTAAAAAGAACAAATAAAAGAAATAGAAGTACCATAGGGAAGAAATTCTACTTGTGGACTTAACATACTCTAAATAGCAATTTTCCTTGTTGCTTAGTCACATGCAAAATGTTGGATCTGAAGCAAAAGATAGAGTCAAAGTAATTGTCATGCCATTTATATGGACCTTTTGTCAGACAGAACAATAATTAGGCTTTGACCAATCTTGTCAAAGAATATTACATATTAACAGCTATTTCATGGTTATTACAGTACAATTAAAGTACTTATGAGGTTGTGGCCTATAATACATGGTGTTAATCAGCAATCACCTTTACTGCTTAACAGGGGAACTGAAGTCAATGATTCAAATAAATTCCCTATTATTAGTTGTCCTTATACATAGCCAGATGTCATTAGTTACACATAGAATATGAGTTACAAGTTCAATATGTAGGGCAAGATAATTTTCCTTCAATAAAAGCTAAATTAAAATTCTCTTCACCTTGCATTTCCACAAATGTTGGCCTCTCCCATATTGTTTTGTTTCACTCTGCATCTTTTCCTCTAGATGTTGCTTTCTGCTCATGGTATCTGTCTTTGCTTTCAAGTAATATTAATTAAATATGAAATACAGTTAAAGATGATCAGAAGATATTGTTTCTTTCTATATTCTAGAACTTCAACATAAGTTCATCTGAGACTTCTAAAATTGAGACAGACTGTAGGGAATTGGAATTCTAAGAACCCAAACACAACTGGAACAAATAATGGATAATGGATAGGGATGTGACAGATCACCACCTCTTCCTGAGTTCTTTCTTCCTTAGACTGCGCCCTAAGAATAGGAAAATAAATCAGTTTACCAATGGGTTTGTTTGTTAGCTTAAGGAACAAGGAAATCTTTATTGCATTTCAAAAGAAAGTAGAATACTTATTCCAAATAAAAATAAATATATGGTTTTAGGCCGATGTAATGAAGGAGTCCTGAATCCAATTGGGCCGATGTAATGAAGGAGTCCTGAATCCAATGTGTTCAAAGCTAGCTCTCATCTACCTCTGGAAATTAACATTTTAGGAGCTGGTTTTTACGCATGTTCGGTATCCATATGTTTATTTATCACACACTAAATCCCCTTTACCAAGAAAAGCAAGGAACTGCAGTTTTGAGGATCATTATATGATAGTAGAAATGGAAATATGGTTTTAATTGTACCATTCATGCATACTGTCAATTGATTTTACTGTTGGTTAGATCGATCAAAGTATTCATTATAGTTATTGAGTTATAAACAGAGAACTACTACTATCCATTTTAAAAACATTTTAAAATATGTTAGCCAGTTTACTTTTAAAAGATAGAGTACATTATGCTTTAGTACGTAAAAGAGCAGTTTAAAAATTCAAGTTCCTTCTTTCCAAGTATCTGAGACAAGGAAAAATTCTCAACAATTCCAGCAATGGGTTGTAATTAGTAGAAATAAAATGATGAAGAAACTGGACAATGTATATGTTCTGTTGAATTTCTCCTTCATCCCTGAAAAAGTTAACCGATTGATTAAGCTAATTTACTAGAAGCTAGGGAAACAGAATAATATGTATTAACGGCAAAATCATAATCAATATTTTATTACAGCTTTTCATTTAAAATATTTACCTCTCACAGTGGAATAATTAAGAGGATATAACCTCGGGTTTATGAGGGAAGTCACATAAAATAAAGTGGACCATTAAAAACAACAGTAGTCTGAGCATGTAGTGCATTTAGAACTTTTTAATAGTTTTTTTTTTAATAAGTGTGCCCATGTGTACAAATTGCAGTAATACAAGCTGGATAACACTAAGGTACAAATGACTGTAAACGGGGCCTGCAGACTCAGATGACAATGGCAATATAAGATGGACCGTTGCAAAGGCCCTCAAAACCATTTTTGTCATTCACTCACTGAGCAGGAGTAGTGAATCTAAGAGGACTTCCAGAATTGCACAATGGGCTTGTGTGGAGTATTGCAATGCCATCCAGCATCAAAGCTGGCATGGGCCTGGAATCAGTGCGCCCACCCCCCATAAACCAAAGCCACCCAGTCTTTTCAGGTTCAGATAAAGCCTTTTGTTCCCCATGCACCTTTACAGTTGCCAGACCTTAGAATAAGACATTTATGGCATTGTTTAATTTTTCAGGGTTAGAGATATGGCCCTTTTATCCATAATTAAATTATGGATGGGGATTATTATAGATGAAACTGGCATTCAGTAGCAACCATTGGAAATCTAGGCCACTGAAGAGCCACTGAGATCAAGGAGTTGGGATGAAGAACCATTACAAAACAATGATTGCACAGTCCTTAAGTGCAGCTCACTTCTTGTTTTCTACCATATCTGCCCATGCCTGTCACCTCCATGATGCTTTGGACCATCTTAATCTCTCAAATAGCAATCCCATCCTCATAACCATTAGGCATTATAGTTTGTTTAGCTACAAATCTTGATAGTTGACCTTTTTTTTGTTAAAAAATATTTTTTAATATGCATCTTAATTCTTCTGGGAACATTTATTTAGTTAGCCCCAAACCTGAAAACTAACCAGTATCAAGTATCAGCTAAAAAGCCTTCATAAGGATGCTTAAACATTATATATGTAATAGAGCAACTTATCTGTGATAAAAAAACTACTAGGTATTGGTTTAAAGACTTCTGACATTTTTATTCTATAACTTTCTCTCTCTCTCTCTCTTTCTCTCT
>JAEANM010013793.1:0-14258 GCA_017656035.1 Myanophis thanlyinensis | reverse complement strand
TACATTCAGGTTTTTAATTTAATTGCATTGACCACCTTAGCTTCTGTGCTGCTGTCTGATGAAATGCATTTAAGGTGGAGGCTCACTGGCTTGCTCTGAAGATTTCTTGGGAGAAAATCCCAAGCTTTGTTTTTATATGCATTTGTCCCATTCCACACAAGTTGAATACCTGGGTAAAAAGATGAAAGTGAGGCTGTTGGAATAGTAGGGATATTTCTCCACTCAACTCTTCTTCTCCCAACATCATTTAGGATAATAAAATTTTCTGCTTTATGGGAGGATGGGAAAATAATAACAAACCCAAGTGAGTGGTCAGTTCATGTTAGAACTCGATGGAATATTAAATTCAGCCTGCCTAACTTCTCTGCATATGGTAATTCAGCCAGGTCTCTATGAAAGTGATTAAGATATGAATTGCATATCTTTTCTGCTTTGGAAAATGCCTTTTAAGACAGCAATAGTTCTTCTGTGTGTGCTATTGAATTTGAATTTTGGTCCTACTTGCTACCCTTTTAACTCAGATACCTAAATGTCAGGTTAGTAGAGAGTAAGTTAGAGATGAAATTCAGCAAGTTCTAGCAGGTTCGCTAGAACCGCTAGTAAATTTTCTCAGCAGTTCAGAGAATTGGTTGTTAGAAGAAATCTCCTTTTTCCACTTTACAGGGTTAATCCTGTAAGGAAGGCAGGAAAAAAAAGATTCTGGTGTTGTTTCTAGCCTAATCTTTATTGCTCTGCTTACAGCAACTGCCCACCCAGTCACATGACCCTCCCAGCCATGCCCACCAAGCCACGCCCAGAGAACTTGTAGTAAAAAATTTGAATTCCACCACTGGAGTAAGTCATGTCTTCTTTTTAATTCTTCATCCATTTAAAGTGTGAGATTGTGGGTTGAACTGTGCAAGTTGTTACAAAGTTGTATACTTTCTACAACTAGCTCTGCTTTATTTATCCCTGTGAATATTGTTATACGATATTTCAGAGGTTTGTTTAAATTTATTAAATGGGGAATAACCAGACTAGATGGGCAGTGCCCCCTAATTTTCTATATATGCTCCTTCTTTTTTCCACATTCAAAAGTGAGGCAGTGAGCTAATTTAGACAATCAGTTTTCTGCTTCTGGCCTTGCTCACTAGAAAGCCAGATTGATAATCTGCATGCTAATTTATCTGCTTTATTTATGTGTTAGATTTTTTTTATCCCTCTTTTATAAGGCAGTGAACATACTTAATACTCTTTCCTTTTCTTATTTACCCCACAACAATCCTCTGAGGTGAGTTGGGCTGAGAGAGAGTGACTGGCCCAAAGTCACCCAGCCGGTTTTCATGGCTAAGGCGGGACTAGAATTTACTGTCACCTGGTTTGTAAGCTACACCTTAATCATTACACCAGGCTGTCTTATCCAACTAAATATGTCATCAGGGACAGGAGTGAATAGACAGTTTAAGAGTTTTCTGTGTCTCTGTGGTGCCAGCTAAGGGTCAATTAGATTTTTTTTACCACACATATTTGATAGCTCTAATGGAAACCATTTATGTCTGAATAGTCTCTATCATTGTAGCTATAGGTCTAAGCACAGGTTGCTTCTCACTGATAACTTTGGAAATTGATTTGACTGTGAATTTGCAAAGTTTGTGACTTTTTCAGAACTACTCCAGATATTCATAAAATGTGCATCTGCTAATTCATTGGCAGAGAATAAAATGTACCTAATAATCTCTAGAACAATGGTAATACAATAAATGTCATCTTATTGGGGGAGATTGTTTTCAGGAGATCAAAGAACAGGTAAAGTCTGGTTTCCAGGTATTAAATGTTGGTGGAAAATTCAATGCTGTAGTTATCCCATGTCATGATTCTTCCTTTTATACCAGACTTAGAACGGGCAGGCCTTCAGATATAGAACTCCTATCTGTAACTATCAGATTGATTCATTGTGCTAATTTTCTTCTTGCTAATTTTCTATTCATCTGATGATCTTGCATAGGATGAATTCCTTGTGTTTGACAGACATCATTCCCAATGCTGTGTTCCTCAAATCCATGCCATAGTATCAGAGGCTCCGGAATAGAAGTAGAAAAGTCTCCTGAGGCGTGGGATGAGTTAACAGCCCAGATTTAAAAAGATCTTTATGAGAGAATTTCAGACACCTTGGTATATCTAAAGCTCTTATTTTGATGATTAAAATGGATTCCTTCAAGTTAATCTTGTCCTGAGGTTCTTATCCTGAGCTTAGATTCCTAGAGGAAAATCAAAATGAGTCTGAAATGTATAAATGTGTGTAATTTATGCTTAACACTAATCTGATACTCTTTTCAAAATTATGAAGTGAATTCAGTTCATACTATATGTGGAAAAGAATTGGGATCTAATCAGACTGAGCTTCAAGAAATTGGTATAAATATAGTAGTGTAGTAGAATTGTGTTAAGCAAAATCAAGAAAACTTTTCTTAATATCTGCAGGTCACATTTTATATGCTACGTCCAAATCAATTTGCTGAGTGCCTCTTGAAAAAAATTGGGCCTCCTGCTTACTATATACATATTATGTTGGGATATCTTATTTATTTATTAATTAAACAAATTTATACAGTCTGATACATGGTGATTCCAGGCAGTTTATAATAGTGGTCCCCACCCTTTTGGACACCAGGGACTGGTTCCATGAAGAGAGGTTTTTCCACAGACCAGAGAGGGCATGGTTTTGCATACTGTCTGCATCCCATGGATGGAGCTTTGCTTTTTTGCACGGCCCAGTTTCTGGTATGCAGTGACCCGGTGCTGGTCCAAGGACTGGGGGTTGGGGACTCCTGGCTAACAACATTAAAATATCATAATTTAACCCTACAAAACCACTCATTTATCCCACCGGTACCACTGATAGCTCAAGATGTGAAACATTTTTTCAAGTGAATAGTGCAAATAGAAAATTTCACTTCATACCTGCAAGTCCCTTTTTACAGAAATTGTTTCTTGATTGAACAAGACTGTGTTTGCATTGTGTTAAAAAAAACTATAGTTTTACATGAATAGATTGAGACAGGCCAGTGAGATGCACAAGGAACAAATCTTTCTGAATATTATAAAACTGTAGAAGTTTGTTTATTAAAAAAAGGCACTGCCATTAATTATATTCTTTTCTTTTTCCATGTAGCTAAAGCTGGCTACTAAAGAAAAAAAATGTAGCTGTGCTATCCAGCTCAGACATTGTTTTGGTCTCCAATTCAATCTCAGTTCCATTTAGCTTTATTATTTCTGCAACATGAACTGCTAGGACAACATTTGCAACATGGCTCAATCTAGAAGGTTAAAAATAAAACGGCTTGTCATGGCAATTTCTTGGACTTTGAAAAATATTGATACTTTTGAACTTTGGTGTTAGAGAAGACTCCTGAGAATACTATGGAAAGCAAAAAATAAATAAATAAACTTATGGATTCTTAAACAAATCATCCTAGGGTTCTTACTGAAAGCCCAAATGACCACCCTCCAATTATCCTACTTTGGACACATTATGCAAAGATCCAACTCTCTGAAGAGAACTCTAATGCTAGGAAAGAGAAGAAGAGGACAAGCAGCTTCAAGGCGGATGGACTCAGTTTCAGTGGTAATGGATGCATCATCGGAAGAGCTAAAGGAACAGACTAGGATCAGGTCCTCCTGGAGAAATTCTACCTGTGTGTTTGCTAAGAGTCGACATTGACCTGATTGCACATAATGAATCAATCATGGCAACGATTGAATTAGAACAATGAGAAATCTACAAATACAGCAGACAGATTCTATGCATCTCTACCATTGAGAAATAAGGGAAAGAAAACCAAAAATGTTTACAATTATAGCTTTTCTGCTAGATTTAGTTATTGTTACCCAGCCTGGTAAATACATTTCACTTTGTGTTGCTTTTATTTTGTTTCCATTTGTTATATTTATATTCCACCTTTCCCCTCCAGGAGCAAAAGGCACCATATGGAGCATTTTGTTCTCTGATTTTGTTGACTCTACAATAATCTGGATTAGGTGGATTAGGTTATGAAAGACTGGCTGGCTGATGGGCCAAAGTGACCCAGCAAATTTCCATGGTTAAGGATGAATTTGAATCCAGATCTTTTCTCCTTCTAGTCCAACATTTTCAGCCTACACCACAAAGACTTTGCTGCATTTGTATTCAGATTCTCAAAAGGAAAAAAAAACACCCTTTCAATGACAGTGCTATTTTTCTGAATTATTATTTTTAAAAAAACAAAAAATATACTATATGGTTATTAATTCAATTATTTGTCACTGCAGCAAATATGATTTTATGGTGCCTTTTAAAAATGGCAGATGTCCGGGCAAGGCTGTTCCAGCATGCTCCTCTAAACTGTATCAACCTTCTCCTCTCTCTTTGAAGTGGTCCACCTTAATTTCAAATGGGTACCTCTGGCAATTATGTCAGCTATTTAAATTTATTTGCAGGCAGTCAATTCATATTGATCATAATTTGACCTTACGGTGACCTTGAGCAAAGGTACTTTGCAACTCTTATAGATATTGTGATCAATACTGGTGAGTAACTGGCTATACCTAGTTATTGATAAATGAATTTTTGAAAAGTGAGGAGGGGGGAACTGTATGCCGTTTTCAGTAAGAAAGATAATAATGGCTCATTTAGTCAACATTGGAAAAGGTTTCATCTTGTTCGGCGAAGAAGAGCGTGGCAGCAGTGCTCAGCCAGAGCTTACAAAAGTTCTAGAAAAAGCAGGGTGGCTTTCTAGAACTTTGAAAAACAAACTTTCATAATGCTTGCCCTTCTGAGAGCTAAACCCCACCCCACCCCACCCCCTTTTCTTATTTAGCTATGCTGATTGGGCCTGATTAGCATCAATGAGCGTTCCTTTCCTCTGCCCACAAAGCAAGTCTGGTGAATATTCTGCTGAATAACGAGATACATTATGATCACTAAACAGAGTTGCCTATCTTTTACTTCTGTGCGTGGTTGCCTGTTGGTGCCTGACAATGCATGGCCCCAGGGAGATCCCATTGTAATCATGAGACAGAGCATTGATTGCTCCTGGCACATCTGCTCCACGTTGATACCTTCCCTGTTTCCTGCTGCAAGTTTCAAAGCGAGGCGGTTCAGGAGACATGCATCTCACACACACATACATACATACACACACACACACACACACACCATCCCCTGCTGCTGCTTTCGCTTTGCTCACAATGCCACTGGGCCATGTGCTGGCAAGGGAAGCTCCAGCACAAGTGGGCAGAAATCATTGCCGGTTCAGCTGCTAATTTGAGCATCCAAACACAAGAGCTGACCTCTTGCCACCCTGAGCTCTCCAAGCTACCCTGTTTCGTCTGGGGAGCGATTATGTTCAATAAGGTAGGTTTGCTTCTCCTCCAAAGCTCTCAGGCAGATCGTTCTTGCTGAGGATGGAACAAAATTGCTGAAATGCACAGTCAAAACGCACCTCCATCGCAGACAGCCAGCAAAAGAAGAGAAGGGTGAACAAATGGGCTTTTTGTGATGCTTCCTGAACAACAAGGGAGCCTGACAGCCCTGGGGGGGATCATAACAGTTTGCTCTCCATGGAGCTGAATAAAGAAAGTCAAAGGAAATACACTAACCTGGTTACAGACATGTTAGCTACCCAGCCAGTTGCTACATTTTGAGGAGTGGTCTGGGGCAGGTGTATAAAGTCTGTTCCTTTGGTGTAGGTGAGAAGAGATACTCTCCACATGGTCTTGGAGATTAAGAAATGGCCCCTGCCTTGAGGGGGGAAAGGATCCTGACAAAGACTACAATCTGAAAAGCCCCACTGGCCAATTAGAAACACCACTTAGCCATGGAAATTTGGGGGTCAATTGTGGGCTACCTATACTCATTTCTGTCTTGGGCACCTCCTGTTTGGACTTCTAAAATGTGGAGCCACTCTATTTGACATTTGGAAGATACAAATGATCCAGAATGTGGCAGTCTGGACAAAGATTGACATTTCCAGTATACCCTAGTGACTTTATTGCTCCATAACCTGCATTGGCTTCTAAATGCTATTTAAGATACTGGACCCCACCATCAAGGCTCTACATCAGGGGTGCCCACACTTTTTTGGCTTGTGAGCTACTTATACAATGACCAAGTCAAAACAAAATATAAAACTTAGGCCAGCAAGGCTTTCCTGAAGGCTTCTGCAGCTGATAACAGAACTCCAGATCCATCTGGAGCTCTGTTATCAGCTACAGAGGGCCTTAGGAAAGACCTTTAAGAAAGGCCTCTGCAGCCAATAACAGAGCTCCAGATCAATCTGGAGCTCTGTTCTTGGCTACAGAGGTCTTCAGGAAAGGCTTCAGGCTGCAGAAGAAATGGGCCGAAATATGCGAGGACTGACTCCAACTATCCGAAAGTAAGTAGTAAGGCAGCTCAATCCCCACCGCCATCTCCTGCCTCTGGGAAGCAAAAATAAGCAGTTGTCCTGCAATCTACCCACACTGCCTTTGTGACTGACCGCGATTCACGTATTGGGCACCCCTGCTCTTCACGCTTCAAACCTAGTTATCTAGATGATGACTGTCCCATATTAGTCTACCAATCTGATTGATTCAAATAGGGCCAACTCCCTCCATGTTCCATCCTGTCCCTTTTGCAGCTGCCCTCTGATGGAGCCTTGGAAGGAATTTTTTTTTCAACGTTTGTCCTATTCTCTGTGGATTTTCTTCCTTTCTTTAAGGAAAGCTGTCCTTTATCTGTTCTGCCTATCACGCCTTTATTATGGAGCTTCTCAATCATGCAGGACAGGGCTGCTCCAAAGGTGCTTTTCCAAAAGGCAACTGGGTTTTCTTGGGTTTTCTTTTTTTCTTTGAAAACATGTAGCTTCTCATCCAAGAAGCTTCAGAAGAACAGAAGAAGCTTCTTAGATGAGAAGTGAAACATTTTCAAAGAAAAATAAATACCCCAAAAAGGTCCAGTTGTGTCCAATTGCCTTTTGGAAAAGCATCTTTGGGATATTTTCATTGTGCCTAGGTTGGGGCTGTTTTGTTTTTGTTTGCTCTGTGTGTGTGTGTGTTTGGGGTTGTTTCTTTTTTTGTGGCTGTATTTAGCTGCTTATAGATTGTTAGCTACTAAGAGCCTCTGGGCTTGGGTGGCAGACCAATGAAATAAATAAAAGTAAACAAATAAAATGGATGCCTCTCATAGCCCATTATGCCAGGCTTTCAGGTTTGCCCCTATCAGCTTAATGCTTTTGTTGAAGTTTGTCACTAGCGCCTTCCCTAAGCTACTCACTCTGGCATCTGTCTTCTGCTTGTATTGATTGCATCATTCACAGCCCATCTTGCCCGTTGTTTATTAATCAGTTGATGTAATGAATCAGTTGCTAGCATAACATATCTATCACAGGCCAGCCACCTTGGGGCTCTCATATCACTTCTCCTCAAGTATAATTATTTTCAATGGAAGCTATTTGCGGGTGTGTTTATTGGCCTCAGTGCCTCCTTCAGGAGTGCTTCTTCCTACAAAGCCGATCCATAGATCTCCTCTCCCTGCCAATGGGAAAGCCTGTACATTGGCTAAACCAGGGGCAGGGGGCTTGATCTATCCAGGCAGGATTAGTAGCCAATCACTACATTTGCAAGTGAAAATTTGCACATTGTAAAACAGGAATGCATTACCGAGAGCATGTTCAGGCCACCTTCCATCCCTCAAGAGAAGCATTTGTTTTGGAGTGGCACACAAACACATTGTTGTAAGTTAGCAGTTGGAAAAATCCATGCCAATGTATGCGTAGATAGGGAAACTAGACTTGATTATACTTCTTGATTCTAGATCAGGGGAGACAAACTCAAGGCCTGAGGTCCGGTTCCAGCCCCCAGGGTACTTAGATCTGACCTGCAGGGCCACCCTGGAAATAATGAAGGACCAGTCTGCGGTGCTTGTGCCAGCAAAAATGGAGCTCAGGGGGGGCTGTGTGTGGTCCTCCCGAGCTCCATTTTCACTGGCAGAGGGTTGCATGAGACTGTACCAGCCAAAAACGGAGCTCAGGAGCCCACTTTTACTGGCAGAATGCAGGTGCTCCCAACATGAGTGATGTTGAGCTGGCCATGCCCATCCCGCCCCCCAAGGTCAAATATGACCCTGATGTGACCCTCAATTAAATTGAGTTTGACACCCCTGTTCTAGATGTTAGAGGTAACAGAGAATATTAAGATTTTGGGGTAATGACCAAGGATCTTTTAAGGCAAAGTGGCTTCAATATATTGTAAATACTTCTATGAAACTCTGAGAAATTGACTTCAGATAAATATTCATAGAATCTTCTTGTAAGTTTCATAACCACCCTCAGCATAATGGGTAAGGTTTTTTTTTTTTCCTTAGCAGTATGCTCTAATTTTGACAACAATAGCATTTTTATTGTTTTTGCAACAGCTTTTTATTTAACATTGTTTTTCATTGTGTATTCATATGGTATTAATTGCAATAGCTCTCTCATAATAATTAATTTAGCATGCTAGGTGTGTCATATGTACTTATATAAAAATTCTGAGTCATTCAAGATTAATTAATATGGTGGAGTGATATTGCATTTGTAATTTCACCGTATTTTAATACATCTCTTTCGCCCCCCCCTCCAGATTAGAAACCACTCATATAATGTGTCCACTCTGGGAACTTCTTCATGCATACAAAAAATATTTCCAAGGGTAACTAAAATCCACTGTGTCACACACTTGGGTTTCGGAATATCTATGTGGCAGTGAAACAGTTTCTAATAATCTGGGAATGCCAAGGGATATACAGTCAGCAAAGAGAAATGTAGAAGTCACTGGAAGGGTTTTCCCACCTGCTTCTGGAGTTTGATGTTAACAAAGGCAATTTAAAACTGTCCATTCTCAGTGTTCTCCGTAATCAAACAAGAAGATATCTGTGGTGATAGAGATAAGGGCTGAAATTACCTGCTCGTTCACCTTCACTGCAGAAGTGTCAAAGTACAGTTAGAGCTGACTGAGAGTTGGCTAAAAGCAGGTATTTTCATTGGACTTCTTATCAAATTGGGTCAATTGTATATGCCATTATATCAGTTGTAGATGTGTCCATTGTATTGAATGAAACATAACACTATCTGATATCATCTTAATGACTGGGAATAGTAAGATGGACATCAAGTGCTGAAGAACTGGCATAGCTTCCCTTGAACATATTAGAAACCTGTTTTTAGATCATTGATTCTCAAAAGATGGATTTGGGGGGGCGGGGGTTGTCTTATATTATGGGAAAGTGGTGAATTAAAGGATAGGTTCTCAATCTTATGGTTCTTCAAAGTGAAATATCCTTAGGGATTTCTTGGGAATGAAATAATTGGTGAAGGGCTGTTGCCCAAGAAGACAGTGGTTTCTGGACTGTTTCTTTTTAAAGAATATTGGCACTCTTCAGCATGTTATTAATGTATCAGTTTTACTTCTGCTTTCTCTGGCAAACCTAAATTTGCTATCAAACCAATATATGTAAAAATAACTTTCAACACACTGTGATATAATAATAGCTAGAGTATCCCAAATGATGATTTATAGCATCTAAAATTTTCCAAAGCTTTATCATCCTTGTAATTCTACAAAGAAATGGGATAGTTTTCCCCCAGATGAATTTCCACAGAGAAGATTCTGCATTGGTCTCACCTCATGGCCAAAAGGAATATTAAGCAACACCTTGCTTACCTATCTGATTAGATGGGAAAGACTAAGGGATAAAAGCTTCATGATAAAATTCCTTGCACATGTAAGTTGTAAAGGCAGTGAATTTTATCAGTGAACTTAACTGAATGTAGAATTCATTCCAGCAGCTATCCATCGACATTCATAAATTAAATCCAACCTACTCAAATAATGACATCCCCTATCACACCTGCCATGCACACATACAACATTTTTTGAATTATCCTATCACTGAATATGAGGATAATTCCATGTATGTATGTATGTATGTATGTATGTATGTACACACACACACCATTTTCTATAAATAGAGGGATATAGATCAAATAGAGGGGTGAGAATTCAGGAAAATTGCGACCTGAATGAATTGCGTCATTCTTTTCTTCCCCACAAAATAGAATTTAAACAACCTTGAATTGTGTGTGGGCGATTTTGAGCATCAATTGGCAGAAATCAACCACCGTATTTCCCCCTATTCTGTTGTTGTTAAAGAAAACATCCTTTGATCTGGCATTTTTCAGATATGCTTGTTGAGAATTTCAGGAGTTGAAGGACAAGTAATCTGGGATAGCTGGAGAAGACTTTGGTAGAACCATTACAGATATATATTGTTTTCTTTTGAAAACAGCTTTTAATCAGCTTATTTCTCACATGGAAAGGAAACCAGCTATGTACACAGAACACTTTTTTGTCATAAAGGAAAGGACTTCTTATTTCCTATCAATTTTTTTAACAGCATAGGGGATATTAGCTTTAGCATGCACTATGCATATACTCAGCATATATCTTTTAATTCTACAGATTCACTTACTTTATAGGAAAATTTTATTTGGCACCAAATATCCATACCTAAGTATCATCAACAGTGTAAGCTAACAACGTATATTCACACTTTAAATTAACAAAGAAGAGTTCGTGGAAGTAAGAAAGCATTCTGTTTGTGCTACTGTGGAAGTAATAATAAGGATTTATATTGGTTCAATATTGAAAAGGATTTCTCAGAACACTGGCTAACTGAACAGCTTTGGAGTTTACTGAAGCATTATTGGTATATTAACAAATAGATTCATTTGAGTAGAATCAAATGCAAAGCAAAGCTGAGCAAATGCATGAATTAAAAGAAATAAATGGTGGGTTTTGTTTAAATTGGGAGAGGAAGGTGGTAATTTTTCTCTCAGAAGGAATGGTTAAGTAGTTATCCTTAATGAGGATGAAGAAATGGACAAATTCCCCTATAGGGAAAATTTCTGAAGCAATGCAGGAGAAATTAGGGTACAAATATGATCTAAAATGGTGCTTAAGCCTAAATACATGTTAGTTAGCAGTCCCCTATATACTCAACTTTTCTAGAATTTGTAGTGAGCAAAACTTGTAAAGCATTCTAACCACAGTGTTTGGGATATATAAAGTATGTGTTAGTACGAATTTACTTCCCTGTGCTATAAGGATCTCACAAGTTAGTGTGAGACTTAGTGACTAGATTCACTCTATGGACTAAAACATGATTTCTTTAACCATGGTTATTGAATTAATGACATTTGGTTCAGCAATAAACCAAAATTAAAAGAAAATATTAATGTTTTTGGCATGTATTATGTAACATAAATGTGAGAAATGAGATTTATTTCTGTAAAAATTTGTACAGGTTTGTAAAAGATTGAACCGAAGTGATGCCATGTTTTTAGGAATAGACTTTAAAATCATCAACTTAAGTGACCTTATCTAGTTGGCTTATCATTCAATGGAATGATTCTGGGAATAAGGTTGCAGTGACCCCTAAACAAATCTATAAAAGGTTAGGGACTGTCTGGGAACAGGAAAGGACATCCATTAGCTGAGCAGGACATATTATTTTGTATTGTTATCATGAAGTTATAAGATAAGCAGAATGCATGCCAAGCATTGTATGGAGGGATTGGCAAGATTGTGAACCCAACAACAAATAACATTGCTATGGCAATCGCTGACATATAATCTACACATATTGATTTAGCCAATACTGTTGAAGGGCCAGACTTGGGGGGCATGTACTATATTATTACTGCATTTAAGCTGTAACTGCAAATGGCTATTGCCCTTTCTGACCATTCCAATCATTTTCTATGGAAGGGGCCCCATTTGCAAATGGACTATTTTTTTCTGCTCTATATTCTTTTTAATAATTTTTTTTTATGATTACTTGTTCAGCTGTCTCTGGTGTTGATTTAGAAATAATCATTTCTGACTAAAGATAAAGGTTCTTCTTGCACATGTGTACTAGTCATTCCTGACTCTAAGGGGCAGCACTCATCTCCACTTCTAAGTCAAAGAGCTAGCGCTGTCTGATGATGATTCCATGGTCATGTGGCCAGTAAGACTAAATGCCAAAGGCACACGGAGCACTGTTATCTTTCCACCAAGGCGGTCCCTATTTTTCTACTTGCATTTTTACATGCAAGGTTGGCAGAAGCTGGGGCAAATAATGGGGGCTCATTCTGTTATGCAGTGCTAGGATTCGAACTGCTGAACTGTCAACCTTTCTGATCGACAAGCTCAGCATCTTAGCCACTGAACCACCACACCCCCATGTATTATGTATTTGATAGTATATTGTATGAACTAAGTGTTTTGATAGTTGAATAGGAATTGGAAGCCATACTTAATCCAAATTTCATATCATTGAAATTTGCATATGAAATTTGCGTCATTATATCACACCCTCTTGATTATCTTCAGATTTTGTCTACAGATCCTGTAATCCCAATACAGAATAATTGACAGTAAGGCCAAAATGGTTTTTGTGTAGTCCAGCAGTGTATAAAGAGGACTGGGGAGGGGGGGTGACTCTGATATGTAGGCTGTAAAAGCTACAAGCTTTATTTTTATTTGATAAAGAACTTTCCTGTAGCTGTGACCCAAACTTTGTCTGCGTAGGACAGGACGATTTAATTTGAGCTTCAGCTCATCACTAGAAAAGGAAGACCTGAGATCAAGAGAAGCATGTCGGGGCATGCTCAGCTCATTAACAAGATCCCAGAGTGGTTCCTTTTCACACACATTACAGAGTGCGCTGCAACCTTGCAGTATGTCAGTTTTCAGAGAAAGAGCCTTTGTTCTAATTTAAGAACAAAACAATACAGAGTCCTTTGGCATCTTTCTTTTTAGAATCAGCAAAAAGTCACTTGCCTAGATGATATGCACCGATGAACGTGGCTATATATGTTAATCCCTATAGTGGCTATAATTTATTTCTGGAATGGATCCTCTGTTTAATATAGGAAATTGCAGACTTACCTGGTGAAGTTTGACATCAAATGTAGTTGAAGCAGAAAAAGAAACTCCATCTGTTAAATACCTTCTTTTAGGTACTGCTATTCATAGTATAGGGATTTTTCAAAGCAAATGGGCATAGGAGGGGGAAGGCCCCCTTAACGGAAACACAAACCAAATTCCTCATATTTGAGCCACTAGAATCAGAATTAGCAATACTGAAAAAAAAGGAAGAAATAAATAAATATATATCTCTTCACACATCTTCTTAAAAAAGAATTCACGACCAAAAAAGCCAAGAATATTTCTGCCAGACTTTTCTTTTTTCTTTTCTTTTTTCTCTTTTCTTTTCCTTTTCCTTTTCTTCCTTCCTGCCTTTCTTTTCTCTTTTCTTCTCTTCCCCCATTCACTGCCAGTGTTTGCTTAAAAGCTTTAATTGCTTTAGACAAACTGGTTTCATTCCATGCATCCTTCCCTCCTTTTAATGTGTAAATTACCTAGGATTTGACTCTGATTATATTGATATAATTGCTTGTCTTCACATGATGCACAAGGCCACAGTCTGGGTAAGGCTGGTTAAGAAGAAACAGGTGTGGGCCTTCCCAATGAAAGCTCCCCACACACGTCCTCCCACCACTCATAAAGAAAAAAAAAAAACCCATCGCCAAACAAAACCTTTTGATCTTTGTCACATTTTATTTGTATATACCCAGCCTGTGGCTGTTATTGCTTTGTTATTTTTTTTTCTCCAGGGGGTGCCTGCAGCCAAACCAGATTTGCCTATGATCTTGTCACATTTCACAAGGTAAGCAGTGTCAGGCCTGGTTAGAACATAAATGAGAAACTTGTAAGGGTAGAAAAATCCTGATGTTGTAGGTTCCAGGCGGTGAGACTGAGGCAAGATGTTTCAGACAGAAATGTCACTGACTGGCTTTGCTCTCTCAAACAGATGTCAGGATGCAGATTGATTCTTCCTCAGAAACTGAATCAGATTTAAGAAGCTGCGCAGCTGGAATGTAGAATTCATTTGTGAAGTAAGCCATCACCGTTTTTTTCGACATCCTTCAGAGAGTGTCACCTAGCAACTTTGGCTAATCTCAACAAAACCAAAGCATTTTTTTTCTTTTTTTAAAACTTATTTATTAAAACATTAGGGGAAAAACAATAAATCACAGCAGAAGAAGGGAAGAAAAAAGTGGATAAAAGAATAAAATGTGAGTAAATAAATAGGGAGTTTGTATACCGTATTTTTTCCTCCATAAGGTGCACCTGACCATAAAATTTTTATTTAGTTCTTTATTTATCATATTTATATA
>JAEANM010013791.1:0-14259 GCA_017656035.1 Myanophis thanlyinensis | reverse complement strand
CCTGTGGGAAGTAGCTCCTCCTTAGTCTCTCTGTGTTGGCTTTCAGGGAGCGGAGGCGCCTTCCTGACCCCATCATGCTGAACAGTTTGTTGTTGGGGTGATTAGAGGCCATCATTATTTTCCTGGCTGTATTTTGGCCAGACCAACACTGTGGGAAACAGGCAATCTCTCAATTAAGCAGGACTTAGGCCCTGAGGGCTTTATAAGTAATGATCAGGGTACAATGATTGAATTGTACCCAGAAACAAACAAGTAATTGGTGCAGTTAAGTAAACAGATGTGTTACATGGGCATACTATCCATCACTGCCTGCAGCACTGCATTCTGGGCCAGCTGAAGCTTTCAGGTAGTCTTCAAGGCCAGCCCCATGTACGGTGAGCTGCAATCCCAACAAGTATGGGAAGGCCGTCACATTCTATGAGAGACTAGAAAATAATGAGGTGTGGCTAAGTTGATATGACCCACCTTGAATTGTGTCCTTAACTCTTCTTCTATTATCCTATTTCCAGGGCCAATTCTCTTGCCAGAAATAAAAATGCAGGCGTCCACAAGCTGTGAGCAAGCTCCAAGGGAGAAAATGGAGGAAGGAAGAAGAGATGTTCTCCATGAGGACTGTGTTGGAAGAACTCCATCCAGTGTGGATCCCCTGCAGATTAAAGGAGAGCCATTAGAGGAGTTGGATTCAGAAGTTCCATGGAATAATATCCAGAAAGGAACTCATTCCAAAGAAAGCCAACCTCAGCTCCCTGGATCTGAAGAATGGGCTGACCATAATTCTACTATGGATTGTCCTCTGAAAGCTGGAGAGGAAGTACTGGAGAAAGACAAGATCAGTTTGGAGAGACTATGCCAGCGATTCAGGCAGTTTCGCTATGAGGAAGCTGAGGGGCCTCGAGAAGCATTTGGCCACCTCCAGGATCTCGGCCATCAATGGATGAAGCCTGAGAGCCACACAAAGGAGCGGATTGTAGAGCTGGTGATTCTAGAACAGTTCCTGGCAATTCTGCCACCAGAGATGCAAAACTGCGTTAGGGAAGGCAACCCAGAGACTTCTCTCCAAGCAGTGGCCCTGGCAGAAGGTTTCTTGCTGTGGAAAGAAGCACCTGAAATGCAAGAAGAGCAGGTGAGTAGATTCATTTTGATCAACCAGGTGGTCCTAATAGAAGATAATATTGTAGCTCAGGGTTGAACTGTAGAGTTCTTGGTGCTCACTGCGCTTGGTTGTTTTCTTGCAGACTTTTCATTGCCTACCAACTAAGTAACATCTTCAGGCAGTGGGAAAGTGGGACAGCCCGAAAAAAGACCAAAAACGGGCCAAACCCCCCCCAAAACTGGACCCAAAAAAGGCCAAAAAATGGGCTGGTGGGTAGGCAGGGCATCAGCAACATTCACTAAGACGCACAGACATTTTCACCCACTTTGGGGGGGGGGAGTGTGTCTTATACACTGAAAAATACAGTATATATTATTGTGTAGTATGCATATATATTGGCCATGATATTGTAACACATTGCTAATTTTATAAATATTCTTAAATCTTCAAGTCTTATCCTGGTCTTCTTTTTCCAGACCAATTTCATCAAAATAAAACAGCCTTTGTTGGAAACAGTAAAGGAGGCAGCTGAGCAAAGAGTAGATCACCAGATCCACTTGTTCGGTAAGATTTGACTCACAGATCATAGGAAATCTATGGAATGGAGGTCCAACTTCCTGCCCAAGGCAGGAGTCTTTATATACCATCTCAAACAAATAGTTGTTCGATCTTTTCTTGGAGAATTCCAGTGCTGGAGCACCCACAACTCCAGGAGGTAAGCCGTTCCATAGATTTATCGTTTTTACTATCAGGAAATTCCTCCTTATTTCCAGGTTGGATCTCCCTCTGTCCATTTTTGGGGGGCAATTTGGATTTTGCAAGTTTTCTAATATATGTCTGCTTCCTAAACCAATGTCTTATGTATTTGCATTCAAAGTGGGGACACTTTTATATATGTAATGGTGGGGCTTCTTCTGTAACACTTGAGGTTGTTTTTTTTGTTATTGTGGATGGGGGAGAATCATATCAGCTATGCTGCTCTGTTTTACTGGGGAGAAGCAGTGAGATATTAAATATCAAAACCTTCTTCACAGACTCGTTTCTCTCTGTTATTTCTCATAGAAATGGTTGAAAACAAGAGAATGAGATTTATGAAAGGAATTTCTCATCTGATGGCACCTACTGGAGTTCCATTTGATAAAGCCACACGAGAACTTTTCTCCTTGTCCCCAATGGGAAGCATAACACAATGTCATCATGAGATAGAGAGGAATGAAGGGAGGCCCTTAGAACAAGGAGGGGCAGAAAAACATATCTGTGAGAAAGAAGATGAGAAAATGTTCAGTCAAAACATCTGGAAAAGAACGCCCAGAGAAGGTGCTCATGATCTTCCTACCTACCAGAAAATGGAAGCTGAAAAACAGCCATCCCGACATAATGACGACTCTATTTTTGAGCAGAACAAACAAATGAGAATAGAGTTGACCATGGATGGCCAGGATGGGTTGCATCAAAATATTCCTCAAAGAAATCTGCAGGGTATCCCTGTTGGAGAGAAATCATACAAATGTTCCGAATGTGGACACCATTCTAGTCAGACCTTAGATCTGAAGGGAGAAAGTCTTTGTACATGTTTGAATTGTGGGAAAAGCTTTCTTTGTACTTCAGCCCCAGGAAAGCAAGAGAATGCATATGGTGAAAAGAATCCATCCAAACATTCAGAACATGAGAAGCCTCCTGACCTTCATATGGGAGACAAACCATATACATGCACAGATTGTGGGAAGAATTTCAGCTTTAGATCAAGTCTTGTCCGCCATCAAAGACTCCATACCGGGGAAAAACCATACAAATGTTTAGACTGTGGGAAGAATTTCAGCCAGAGTTCAAACCTCCTGAACCACCAGAGAATCCACACAGGGGAGAAACCTTACAGCTGCCCCAATTGTGGGAAATCGTTCAGCAACAGTTCAAGCCTGACGTCCCACAAGAGAACTCACAGAGGGGAGAAACCGTACAGGTGCGCCAGCTGCGGGAAGTTTTTTAGCTGCAACTCAGTTCTCCGTATCCACGAGAGGATTCACACAGGGGAAAAGCCGTACGTGTGTTTGGAGTGTGGGAAAAGCTTTAGCCGAAGAGAATTCCTGGTTGGCCACCAAAGAACTCACACGGGGGAGAAACCGTACGAATGCGCAGAATGTGGGAAGAGCTTCAGTCAGCGATCTAACCTAATTAATCATCAGAGAAGCCACACTGGAGAAAAACCCTTTGAGTGCTTGGACTGTGAGAAAAAGTTCAGTCACAAAGCATCCCTCTTGAAACACGAGAGAAACCACGCGCATGGGCCAACCCTGGGAAAGGATTTAGCCAGAGTTGATGCGATCATTATGGTGGAACATAATGGTATAGCATAAATATGGGGTGGATCTCATCAAGGGTTGCCAACAAGCAGAAAGTCCACATAGGAATATCACAAGTTTTTGTTGAGAACAATCTTCCTTTGAAGCTAAATATGTTTTTGGCCTAAAATAAAATAGGAGCAATTCATAGAGTTGAAGCCATAAAGAAGAAAACATCGATGGTAGGTCAAGCTTCCCCTTATCTCTCTTTACGTTGTCTAACTCTGGCAGGTTTTTTGCATCCCAAATGTCACCTGTCTGGCACAGAAGAAAGCGATCTGCAAGCCTGAAAGGCTGAGGTTTGCGGACTTGGCAAAAAATTAAAATAAATGGAGCTCACTCCACACACACACACACACCCAAAAAAGGGTGTGTGGAGTATAAGACGTATAAATGTAAGTGTATGGAGTGTGTAAGTATAAGTGTGTGGAGTATAAGACCTTATAGGTCTTATAAACATGCCGGTCTGGCCTAGCATTAATTACTTGGGGATGGTAATAATTGTTTTAAATTTTATAATTTTTATAATTCTTAATTTGACAACCATCTAATTTTAATTTTTTTATTTGTTTTTGATTGTTATTTATTCTATGCTGTTTTTAGCTGGTTGTACACCCGCCCCGAGTCTCTTCTTGGGAGAGAGGCGGTATATAAATTTAATTAATTAAATAAATAAATAAGGGCTGAGGATGTTCCATAATCACTTCAAAGATGGGAAGGAAGAATAATGCAAATGGCGTACCTGAAAAAGGGCACGGCTGATAGGTTTGTCACTAGTTTTTTAATTCTTGTGGTACGCACAAACAGTGCCGTGGATTCACAGCCAGATAGTTGCCCAGATAGTTCCTTTTGAACTTGTTGCTGTCTCCAGGGATAGTAATTTGGTGCCATTCGGTATCTACAGTGGCTTTCCTCAACCCGTTGCTTTAGAAAGCAGCCTTTAGAATTCTGGGAATTGTAGTCCAGCTGTGGCTTTCTAGGAGCAGATCGCAGGATGAATTTGGAAGGAAGGCAGCAGGTGGGGAAACGTATGGCCATGTTCTATGAGTACAGCAGCTGTTATAGTCCACAAATGAACATAAGCTCTCAGCTCCCTGCATGTTTATTACTCCTCTTGAGAAAAATAGATCTAAGTTAGGTATGAACTGACTGGCTAAGTCAGGGATGGGCAGTTATGGCTCCTTCATGACTCGTGGACTTCAACTCCCAGAATTCCTGAGCCAGCACATAATTGCCCACCCCTGGGCTAAGTCCCCTCCAAGCATGTGCAGATGGCAAAGGAGAAGTTGGTACTGGTCTCCATTTAACCTGTACCCAACTCCTTTGATACGCAAGATTGTGTGGCTGTAGAAACTATAGGTAGTCCTTGACTTACGACCACATGACCTGCATCATGCGAAACTAATATTCCGAGTTTGTAAGGATGATTGAAATAATGTAAAAGTTCACTGAGGGTATGCAGGTAATCTTTGACTTAACAACAGTTCATTTAGTGACCAAAGTTACAACAGCACTGAAAGAAAGTGATGTATTACCATTTTTCACACTTAGGGCCATTTCAGCATCCCTATGTTCATGTGATCAAAATTCAGACATTAAGCAACTGACTCATATTTATGACGGTTGCAGGGTTCCGGGGTTATGTAATCCCCTTTTGCAACTTTCTGACAAACAGAGTCAATGGGGAAGTCAGATTCACTTAACAACTGTGATACTAATTTAACACCTGCAGTGATTCACTTAACAACTGTGGCAAGGAAAGTTGTAAAGTGGAGCAAAACTCACTTAACAAATGTCTCACGTAGCAGTAGAAATTTTGGGCTCAATTGTGGTCGTAAGTCAAATACTGAATCTTTCCTATCCAAGTTGTCATATAAGCTATAACATTATTCATAACAGTTAATCTTCCTATACAGATAATTCTTGAATTATATGAGTACAGGTGAGATCAGAATTTCAATTGCTATGCAAAGCATTTTTAAAATGAATCGTGCCCAATTTTCTGACCATTTTGCCGTGGTTTATAAGTGAATCGCACATGGTCATTAAGCAAATCCTGCCTCCGCAATTGACTTTGCTTGTCGGAAGCTGGCTAGGAAAATCACAAATGGCAAATGATCCCAGGATGGTGGGACATTGAAAACTTTGTAAATACATACTGGTTTCCAAAGGCCCGGATTATTTTTTTTACCATGTGACTATGATGGTCATAAGTGCAAGGACTGTTTGTAAGTCAGTTTTTTCAGTGCTATTGGAGTTTCAAATGGTCATTAAACAAATGGTTGTAAATCAAGAACTACCTGTGTGATGGAACCTTATGCGATTGGTGCTCAGTGCATCAATTTAAGTAGCGCAAGAAGAAAATATTAAAAGAATAATGAAATATAAACTTGAGTTTTAAAGCAACTCTGGGACATAATTCATATGATTGCACTGATGGTGCAGAGTGTTCAGGATTTAGAAGCTAAAGAGTTTTTGGATAACCTAGACTTGAATTTAAAATGAGATTATGTAAAAAAGTATATTCGATGAAATTTTAGGCATCGGAGTTGCTAAAATTTGGGAATAGAATTAACCTGGCTAATCAATGATGGAATAAATTGGGGAAAATAATGAAGAGTCATGATCCTTAATTGGGTTTTATCAGAAAGCAGTTAGCTGAAAATTTATTTACTATTGGAAGCCAGTATTGGAATTTTAATTAGGAACTTGTAGTTAAAAGTTGTCTGTTTTTTCCTTCCTTTTTCAAATACATTTATTTTTTCTACGATACTGTATTTAATGGGAAATAGAAAATAATAAATCTTGCCTTTCTAATGAGTGTTTGGCTTTTTTTCATCTCTGGATTTTTGCAATGCTGGTAAAGATAGATTGGATTATATTTACTTAATTAAAATATCTGAAAATCACTTTGGTGCTGGATTAGTAACCAGGACATCGTGAGTTCTAATTTGCCTTAGACGTGAAGCCAATGGGGTGACCTTGGGCCAGACCCTCTCTCTCAGCCCTTGGAAGAAGGTAAGGGCAAACCAGTTTTGAAAATGTTGCCAAAAATCAACACAAAAAATAAACACACACCCTTATAGCTTGCTTTTCCAACATGATTGTATACAGGCAGTCAGTGGTGGAATTCAAATTTTTTACTTCCGGTTCTGTGGGCGTGGCTTGGTAGGTGTGGCCAGGGGGGTCATGTGACTGGGTGGGCCATTTCTGTAAGCAGGGCAATAAAGATGAGGCTAGAAACAACACCAGGATGTTCCTTTCCTGCCTTCCTTAAAGGATTAACCCTGTAAAGTGGAAAAAAACAAAAGGAGATTTCTTCTAACAACTGATTCTCTGAAGTGTTTAGAAAATTTACTACCAATTCTAACGAACCTGCTGAATTTCACCTATGGTCTTCCATCTAGTTGTCAAGAGTCAACTCAAGATTTCATGAGAAAATCTGGAAAAAAAAGAGATGGCTTCAGGTAGCAGCTGCAGGAAAATGATAAAAGGCATAGGAAAAAAAAAAGCTATGATGACTTTCAATCATCCAGGTCGTGGTTGCCTCAAAGGTGCTTTTTTTCAAAAGGCAACTGGACTTTCTTGGGTTTTTTTTTTCCTTGAAAACATTTCATTTCTCTTCCGAGAAGCTTCTTCAGTTCTGAATGAGAAGCTAAATGTTTTCAAAGGAAAAACAAACAAACATCCAGGAAGTCCAGTTGCCTTTTGGAAAAAGCACCTTTGGGATTACAAAAACGAAACAAAACATTATGGCAAGAAAAAGAACCACATGTAACTTGCGTACTTTTATTTACGTTCAGCCTCACACCAACCCTGCAAGGTAGACCGTTGCATACAAACGGGGCAACCCAGGCTTGCCTTGCAGATTACAAAGCTACACTGGGGCCTAACCTGAACCCAGAACTCCCACACCCAATGACACGTCTCTATGCATTGGTACACTGGACATTAGAAAGTTAAGGGCTATTGTACCTGGCTTGATTATCCGTTTTTTGCAGACCAAAATATAATAGTCCTAAGAAAAGAGCAATAAAGTGATTCAGAAAACTGAGCTTTAGGTTAAAAAAGTTACAATTCAGAATTAAATAGGACCTCTTAAAAATGATAGCAGAAAAGACAAGCAATTTGATCCTGAACATAACTATTTGGCAGCGAGATTCATTTGTATTCTCTGAGAATATTTGAGAAATATGTTACATTGCCCTCAAATATATATTTAAACAAATACAAAAGCAAGATCCAGTCTTGGGTCTTTCCAGTTTCCAGAAGTAAATTTTACCCAATGAATCTCATAGGCATGTCAGGAAGTGACCACGCGTATTCTTGATCAAGGCAGCTAGATGAGTAAGGACATAATCCATTCTCTTTTTAGCTTTTCATTTAAAAATTAACTTGTTCACCAATAAAGATCAGGAATTCCTTCCAGGAAAACAAGTGGGATGGCTGAGGAAAGATAGATCATCCCATTCTCTCCCTTTGTCAGTTTTCATGCTAGCCATGGAGGAAATGCATTCTCTTATGATTTAACATGGAAATGCAATAGGCAGCAAAACTCGGTAACCAGAGGATGGTGCAGCTGCTTTACTACAGAAATAATTCAGATGCTGATATTTCTACGCATGTATTTTAAGGAGAAGCTTCTCATCTCTGTGGCTGGAATGGAAATCCTAGTTCTTTTGCGTTTGGTATTTTTCCTAACCACATTGACCCAACCTAGAACTAAGGAGGAATTTCCTGACAGTTAGAACCATTAATCAGTGGAATGACTTGCCTTGCCTTCAGAAGTTGTGGATGATACATCACTGGAGGTTTTTAAGAAAAGACTGGATAGTCATTTGTCTGAAATGTTATAGGGTAAGGGTGTCATACTCGAGGCATCACATGATGTATCACTTTTTCCCCCTTTGCTAAACTAGGCATGCCGTGGCCAGCGAGAGATGCATCCAGCCTGCAGGCCACGAGTTTTACACCCCTGTTCTAGGGTTTCCTGCCTGAACAGGGGGTTAGACTAGAAGACCTCCGAGGTCCCTTCCAACTCTGTTATTTTGTTCTGTTCTGAACATTTCATGAATACATGAGAAATCTGCTCAAATTAATCCTAAAATACAAAAAAAAGGAAATAACCAGGATAGGGAATCTTCCCTTATCAATAAAAAAGGAAAATCTGCCCAAAGATAAATGACAGAAAAAGATTATTTTGTCCCTTCTAATACCCCTCCTTATCTCTGGCAAATTTCAGAATCGGAAACAACCTGGCTGGCAATGGGATTTAAATTATAGCACCTTTAATGGGACAACATATTTCCACCCACCACAAGAGGCTAATTCAGGAGATACAGGATAGATTGCACATGTCACCTACAACTTAGTTCTCCAAAAATCAGTACAGTATATCTGTAGAGCAGAGTCTTGGTGGAGAAAGGAAAGATCTGTTACCAAGGCAACACAGGTAGTCCCAAGTTACAACAATTCATCTAGTGACCGTTCGAAATTACAACGGCACTGAAAAATGACATGACCATTTTTCACACTTATGACCGTTGCAGTATCCTCACGGTCACGTGATCAAAATTCACTTGGCAATTTATTCGTATTTATGATGGTCCCAAGATCATGTGATCCCCTTTTGCGACCTTCTGACAAGCAAAGTCAAGGGGGGGGGCAGATTCATTTAACCACCGGGTTACGACAGTAAGTTAACAACTGCAGTGATTCACTGAAAAGTTGTGGCAAGAAAGGTCATAAAAAAGGGGCAAAATTCACTTATCAAATGTCTCATTTAACAACAGAAATGTTGGGCTCAACGGTGGTCGTAAGTCGAGGACTATCTGTAAACAGATAAACGTGGCTTAAGCCCAAAGAGAGAAGTTTGCAAAAATATCTCAAACGGGCAAACAACTCCCCCCCCCCCCCCAAAAAAAAATAAATTTTTTTTTTCAAGAAGATAAAAGAGATGGCGAAGTACATTTATACATAGCATAGTAGATGTTCTTGCAGCTATTGTAATAAAAGTACAACAATACATAGTGTCTGTTTCTTGGTCTGATCTACCTAGTAAAGCTGACAACATCCAACCTGAGTTTGCCATTTCACTTAAGAGTAAGGCAGGTTTTGAGACAGATTTTAATCTTTTGCTTCCCTATACAAGGTGGCATTTTGATTAATAATCACTAAACACTAAAATCAAGATGTCTCTTTCCCCATGAAAATTATTTCATGGATAAAAATGACCCATTCTCTGAAAAACTCCCATCACTCCATCTCAAACATCAAAACCACTTTGGGTTTTGTTGCAAAGCAGCAAGAAAAGAGGGTTATAGCTGAGACCATAGTCACAAACTCCACAGGGTTTGTTTCTCTATCAGCCAATACTTTCTTGCGACTATTCAAATACAACTCTGTTCTGTTTGAACCCCATCCTCTGGGTTATTGACATCAAATAAAACTTGGCTTATAGAATGCAAGCAATTTATACGGTCTCTCCAACATGGTCTCTCTCGCATGGATCCAAGCTGGGATGAGAATATTTTGAGAAGCCGGGCCTTGTATGGATTCTCTCATGCTTAAGAAGGCCTGAACTTTGCTTGAATTTTTTCCCACACTGGGAACATTTGTAAGGTTTCTGCCCTGTGTGGTTTCTCTTATGTCTAGTAAGGCTAGACTTGTTACTGAAGGTGTTCCCACAGTCTGAGCATCGGTAAGGCTTTTCCCCAGTGTGGATCCTCTCATGTTTCACAAGATTTGAGCTCTGGGAAAAGCGTTTCCCGCAGATGGAACAACTATACGGAGTCTCTCCCGTATGGGTCCTCCCATGGACTAGTAGACTGGAGCTCTGCTTGAAGCTTTTGCCGCAGTCTGAGCATATGTAAGGCCTCAAGCCGGTGTGATTCCTCATATGCCTGATTAAACTCGAGCTCTGGCTGAAACGTTTCCCGCAGTTTAAGCAACAGAACGGCTTTTCTCCGGTGTGTTTCCTCTTGTGTCTGGTCAGGCTGGATTTGTTACTGAAGCTGTTCCCGCATTCTGAGCATTTGTAGGGTTTTTCTCCCGTGTGAGTCCGGTCGTGGGTGAGAAGGGCCGATCGTTTCTTGAAGCCTTTCCCGCAGTCAGGACACTTGTATCGTTTCTCGGTTGCCTTGGGTCTCTCGTGATCCATTAGGCCCGACGGATCACCAAAACCTTTGCCATATATCGGACAGTAATGGGGATCCTCTCCCGTGTAAATTCTTTCATCCTCGTCGCCTTCTGGAAGAAAAGAATTGGGGTTAACAGTCTTTACGTAGGCCTGGGTCTAATACAGATAGCCCTTATGACTATTTTAGTGATCATCCAAAGTTACAACAACACTTTAAAAAGTGACTTATTGACTTGTTTTTTTTCACATTTATGACTATTGGCAGTATCCCCATGATCATGTGATCAAAATTTGGACACTGAGCAACTGACTCATATTTATGACGGTTGCAATGTCCCAGGGTCTCATTAGATCCCCTTTTGTGACCTTCCGAGAAGCAAAATCACCGGGGGAGCCAGATTCACTTAACAACCATATTACTAACTTAACAATTACAGCTCTGGCAAGGAAGGTCATAAAATGAAGCAAAACTCCTTTAACAACTGTCTCGCTTAGCAAAAGAAATATTGGGCTTAATTGTGGTTGTTAAGTCGAGGACTACCTATAGCAATAAAAGCTTGCTCTCCCTAAAGTGAAACTTTTCTTTCTAACAAAAGTAATTCTGAACTGTGAGTTGTTAAAGGAGGCCATGATGGACGCAAGGAAATCTATCAATTTCTAAAACTGCCTGTGCCTTTTGCTGGTATATTCCACTTTTTAAAAATAGCCAAAAGCTGATGACATGACCAAACTTCAAATGAATTGAAGAATAGATGTAGTCCTTGACTTACAACAGTTCATTTAGTGACTGTTCGAAGTTAACAACGGCACTGAAAAAAACTGACTTATGACCACTTTTCACACTTACTGCATCCCCATGGTCACGTCATCAAAATTCGGATGCTTAGCAACTGGCTGACAGTTATGACCTTTGCAGCATCCTGGAGTCACATGATCCCCTTTTTCAACCTTCCAACAAGCAAAGTCAATGAGGGAAGCCAGATTCACTTAACAACGGTGTTACTAATTTACCAACCGCAGTGATTCACTAAACAAACGTGACAAGAAAGGTCGTAAAATGGGGCAAAACTCACTTAACAATTTTTTTGCTTAATAAACAGAAATTTTGGATCCAATTTCGGTCGCACGTCGAGGACTACCTTCTACATCCCAGAAAACAACTTAAAAGCCAAACCATCCCTCAATTTAAAAAAAAAAAAACCTAAGGGGCGCAGGTTGTCCTGTTTTACAACCCTAAAAGCAACATATGCTCATCACAAACTTAAGTCATGAGAATTGTAGTAACGGATTGGACTTGGTTTTATGAATTACGTGGCGACTGTTAAAAGCAAATCATTGAGGTCATTATATGAATCTGCAAATCATTAGGCAAACCAACGTGTTCACTATAGGCACAATTTCACTGAAAATCAGAAGTGCCAGTTTGGGGCAAAAAAGTCACAATACGCAATCATGTGACTGTGGGACACTGCAAACAGATAGTAAATGCGAGCCTGTTGTCATATAGTTCAGTCACTTGACCATCGTAACTTCAAATGTAGGTCATAAGTATCCCCAAGGTAGGACCATCATAACTTCAAACAGTCGCTAAGCAATCGGACATAAGTTGAGAACTATCTACAGTATATACCCTGATTTACCACAATCATCCATTTTCAGTCTCTGAAACCACCCACAGGAAATCTCATTTCCTTTCTCCCCCCCCCCACTCCCAAATTTGGCTAGTAAAGCAGTCACTAGGAAAAACTGGCATGAAATGGAAACCCTAAGGGAGAAATTGATCTTTCTGGAAACACTTTCTGGAAATGGTGCTCCCAAAGGCTGCCTTGTCTTCATTATGTCTCCATGAAGCTGAAGCTAGCAAAGCACATTGGTCATGGATTCTGTGCTGCTGCTGCTCCATCTCTCCTCAAGCATCAAGAGACTTGCAAGCAACTGCTTCCCAGAAGTGGCTGCCTGGATTCATTTTTGCACAATCTATATTGACCTACAAGTGAGGCTGGAGAAACGCCTATGAAATATTTCCAAATCAAGTCCTCCTGGAACTCAATTCACTTTGCGTTGATTCCCAAATCTTGAGACAGAGCCCTCACCTAAAACAATGATGCTGCCAGGATCTTCTTCCATAGCAACTCCAAATCCAACATTTGATAATAGCCCCAGAAAACCACTTGGCTCCTGTCATGGAGGAAGAAAGAGAATCAAAATAATAACATTTTTAAAAGGTCAGTGTGGGGAAAATAGTCCGCCCTGATTTGGGCAGCTGAACATTTTTACCTGCCTGCTTCTATTCTCCAAGACTAAAATTGCACAAGCTGGCTTTTTAGACCGCGCATTTATCAAGCAGAGTTCAACCCTCAGTACTTGCCAATTTTCAAATGGGTTTTCAAATTCGTAAGAGTTATAAGTTATCACTTGTAACTGTGGGGAATTCTGGGAGTTAAAGTCCACACAACTTAAAATTGCCAAGGTTGAGAAAATTGCTGGATTTTAAAAAGGTTGTTTCCAAAGTGTAGAGGCCACGACTGAGAAGCTGTGCTGTGCCTAGGTCCTAGATCAGAAGTGTGAAACTCAAGGCCTGCGGGCCAGATCCAACCTGCGGGGTGCTTAGATCTGACCCATGGGGCCAGGCCTGGAAAGAGCAAAGGACTGGCCCATGGTATTTCTGCCAGTGAAAATGAGCTCAATTTTCAGCTGCGACGGCTTCCTGCAACCTCTGCCAGAGAAAACAGAGCTCAGGAGCCTATTTTCACAGGCAGAGTGCTTGGGCCGCCACAGGCGCCCCTGACACAAGTGACATCAAGCTGGCCATGCCCACCAAGGTCAAACACAACCATGCTGTGGCCCTCAATGAAATCGAGTTTGACACCCCCTGTTCTAGATGGCAGTATTTAAAATTGCTAAGGTTGGGAAATACTGATCCCTTGAGCTCCAATATTTCCAGACCTAAGCCAACCATTCCCAACACCACAAGCCAATACCAAAATATACACATTTTAGAAACCTGTTCATCTCTAACCCTTCCCCCTCCTTTTTTAAAAAATGGGCTACTCCCCTTGTTTTTCCTCTTGATCTCTCTAAAAAAGAAAAATCACAAGAACCCTCAGAGTTGATCTCTAATAGGATTCTGCATCACTTCTTCTGGCCTCTGGTTGGCCTGTTGGAACCAAACTTTAAACAATAAGCGGCCAGGATAAAAAGGGTGAAAATTTAAAACGCATTTCGACTTCAGTACAATTAAAATCAACCTGAAACTCTTTTAAAATACGATGGCTCGGTCTGTGCTGAATCGTCCCCCGTCCTTTTACCCAAGAGAGAGCCCCACCGTGTCTGGACACAGCCCTATTTACTCAAAAGCTACCCTTGGCTCAGATCAAGAGGATTTGCACCCAGACACGTGATTGGTGATATGCAACACACACACACACACACACACACACACACACGTCAGTAGCTGCACAGTACCAATGGAACTAACTGTGGTGACGTGGTTTCAAAACAACACTATAAAAATGAGAGGAGTCAGAATTTAAAAGTTAAATTCAAGGGAGGGAGGAAGAGAAGGGGAAAAACAGAGCAGCCCTGGGATTATAACTTATAATATATAAATTATAAATTTGGATAAAATTTTAATTAATTTAATTTTTAGTAGTAATTTTTAATAATAATTCAGCAAATTTAATGATTTT
>JAEANM010013790.1:0-14260 GCA_017656035.1 Myanophis thanlyinensis | reverse complement strand
TTCAACATAAGAAAAATTCAGGATACAAAGGCCACCCTGGAACGGATTAATTTCGTATCTCGAGGTACCACTGTATAGTCAACCTTTTTTCAGACTTCTACGTGAATATGTGAAAAAAATTCAGTTACTTTAATGACTCTTTAATGAATTGATTTTTTAAAGCAACCACATCTTTAAAGATGTGATTACAGTGTTCTTTTCTTATAGTCATAAAGAAACCTGCAAAAGAAGAGTTGCTTTAATGTACAGTAGCTAATGATCCTGCAAAGTCCAAAATCTTTCTTGTGAATTGTTTTCAGATTCTTTAATTTATTCTTTAATAATCAGCATGTTACACTTTCAACAGTAACACTAGTTAAAAATTTTGAGATCACCATTCTGTGTTTCCTTTCTTCCAGTCTTCATAGTTTAGTGAATTTTTAAGCATTGGTAAACCATTAGCACATTCGTTTTTCTCAACCAAATTGAGCAGCCCTTCAATGTGTACAGTATATTCTTACTTTATATATTGGAGCTCAACAATAATATTCACAGAAAGAAAATTTGTCACCCAGATTAGATTCACTGTTTGTGTCAGATTAATAAGATTTTTTTTAAGGTCTGATCCTTCACCAGGTGTGCATTTTAAGTGATTCTCACAGCACTTATACCTTGATAAGAAGGATTAGGAATGAAAGTTAAAGGATTCTTTGTCTACTAAATTCAACAGAGTAATTCATGCATGTGTAAGAAAGCAAAGGAAGTTTGCCTGCTTGAGAATTGGATCCTGTTCTTGGGTGTTAACAGAGGTGATGACTATGATCCTTGTTACTCATGTTTGACATGAGTATATTCATATCATTGCTTAAAATGATCTGCCTTGGGCTGTTTGCCATTACTTCACCTTATTCACACACACCTATGCCAGTAAGAGACTATATCTAGTAAACAGTCAAGTGATACAATTGTGTTTATAAATGTATATATGGAATAAGCTGTGTTAAACAACATAAAAAGAGCTTTATTAAAATAACTTTAAAAACTGAGTAGGAAAAGGAAAGGAAATAGTTGTCATATATAATATTCATTTTAAAAAAAAACCAAATCACTTTTACATTTGTACCTACATGTAATAAATCAGATCACAAAAAGATTTTTGATGAGATTTCTTAGACATTATAAGAATATAATTTATTGGTCAAAAATGGATAAAAAGCCATACCTTGGTGACATTTTCAATGTTTTATGTGCTTGATTATGATTGACTATTCTGAAGCAGTTGTCTAGGAGAATATGTGCACAATGAATGCTATAGGAAAAAGAGAATTGGTGTACTCCATGGGAAAGTGAAAATTGACAAGAATATGGCCAAACCTTTCTTGTGAGATTATTTGATACATATTTAAAGAAAGGGTTGGCAGGAATGTTACTTGCATTGGAGGTATCATTTCAGTCTGTATATGGAAGATTTAAATGTCAATCAGTTCAGGCTTCGTGAAATTATTTGAATGAATATTATACATCTGATAAATCTGGTGTGTAATCAGAAATAGTTATATATCTATAAGGCTGACTTCCTTATGCCCAGGAGGCTGTATTGTATATTACACACACTATGCACTATGTACTTGTAAAATATCCTGCTAAACTCAGTGCTTTAAAATAGATTAGCTGAACATCTGTAAGAATGATCACTCTGTAATTTACATGCCAGCTTCAATCCCCAAGATTTCTTAGATCTAGAGGCATTCTTAAAAAATGGATGATGGCAGGGAGCTCAAGCAGTTGGATATGACTTAAAGGACAGTCTAAAGAAAGGAAGAAGGGCTCCTTCCAGAGGGAATGAGGAAACATTTGGGTGGAAGTCAGTGTCATTCTAAATGCCTGCCAAATATTTAGAGAAAACTTCATATTTGGCAATTGATAGAGGCTAACAGAGATTATGTGTTTCCTGAATTGTGAAAATTGGAAATTCAGAGGAAATTTCTTCTTTCAGAATATTGCTTTGCATCCAGATAAATGAGCAGATTATTTATTTTTAAGTGTCCCAACTCTTCTCTTCTCAGAATGGGTATTTTGTTACTGTCTTTGCCATGGTGGCAGCCATTTTGTGAACTGACAGCTTCTGTAACAGAATGATCATGATGATACCTGGATGCTTTTACAAAATTTCCAATGTTTCTACCAGCCCAAATGTAGCCATAGAATCATGACATTCTTCAGAATTGAATGTACTCTTTAAAATACCTAGAGTCGCTGTATCAGTGAGATGGGCGGCATAAAAATTTTAATAGCACAACACTATTCACTCCTATTCAGAAATGTCCAATTGAGTTCAGTGGGATTTACTAACTGTTAAATGGGTAAAAAATATTACAAAGTCACTATCCAGAGAGGTTGACTGCTTAAATAAATTGCAGAATAGCAATTAAAGTTATCTTCCAGCATTATTATCTAAGAAGAATTAAGCTGCAGTCTGTTTGAAAACACATCTCATTCAAGTAAATTTATAAAAAATATTATCAGAGTGCCTTATATCCCAAAGACTTGCATCCAAAATCAGGAACAGGACTGAGATTGGACTTTTTTTCTCTTGGTTTCTGTTCTAATTGATTAATTTTAGTTAAGAGTGATCTTAATTAAAGAGAGAGAGTGAGAGAGAGTCTATGTTTCAGCAAGTCCTTATATTCTTATTATCAGAAAATATAGAAAAGTAGGAAGACCATAATAGGACAGATTTCACTGTCACCCTGGATACTGCTTGAATGGGTTCAAAAAGATGGTTATTTTTATTATTGCTTGAAGAGGGGGGGTGTTGCATACCTTTTAAGACATTTCTTCTGGTCAGAAACACGTTAAACATTCTCCATGCTAAAGCAATATATTTACATGCCACAAATAACAAAGTAAATGCTGCAAAAGGGATCTAGCATGATAATTAAGTACAATGACGACCTATATGAATAGCAAATGCCAGCGAAAAGAAAGCAACAACAGCTTTATTTGTTGACAGATGTAAGAGCCATATTGTTAGTTAATTGGGTAATGGTGTAAACATTTGCAAACTATGTGGTCCCTAGGTGAATTAAAAAAAACAAACCAGCAGGCATTCTGAAAATCCAAGGTGAAAGACAGCAAATCTCTTCCTAGCACAGGTACGCAAATAATCTCCAAAGTTGAAAGCATCTGAGAAAAGGACATCATTCGTAGTTGTTAAGGGTAACTGGTGTTTGCAAATCCAAGAATTCTGATTAGGATGTACATTGTTAATCACACTGAAATGAAAAATAGGTTTCCATCTGGTTACAGTCTGGAGGATAGTGTTTATTAACCCAGTCTTGCATTTCGAACCAGTTTTTGCCTGATACACAGAAGACATTCTCATTTTACTTACCTTTCTGTGATTTTGCAATACAGGCGTTGCGGGATTTGGAAAGTGAGTGGATTTAATTAGATACAGCCTTGGACTAAATAGAAGCAGCTAATTTCTTTTCTCAGGTGCACTACTCTTGTTGCCCAGAGAATGAGCCTGTATTAATAGCAGTGAAATGTTAAGGCTTCAGATACGGAAACAAAAAGCTTCCTTCCTGTAATTGCAAACCACAACTCAGCATTTTGGCTGTTTTGTAAAAACACAGTAGGTTTTGTGTGATCATAGCTGCTTATCTCTTTTAAGTCATATATTTCTGGAAACCAGGCTTTCTTTGTAAATAATACTCTATTATAAATGCTTTTTCCAGTGGAACCTTAAAATACTTAATAACTATAGAATAGAACATAGAATAATACAGTTGGAAGGCGCCTTGGAAGTCTTCTAGTCCAATCTCTTGCTTGAGCAGGAGACCTTGTATCATTTCAGATAAATGGTTGTTCGGTCTCTTTTTGAAAACCTCCAGTGAAAGCACCCACAACTTTCTTGTTACAGTGCAATGATAATATAAATGGTTTAGAGGATAAATCAATATGATTCCAGGTTTTAGATGGCTGTTAGTCCATAATAGGCTGGTCTGGTTACTGTAACTGCATCTGTGGATACAGAAACTAGCGTCTGTTGCCTATAGAGGCTGATAACACAAAACATAGACAAAACTTTTTTACCTCTTCCAGTAAACTACATTTTACTTCTTGTGTCATTACCAGATGCACTTGGCATATAAAATATAATTAGCAGCATCAGTTTTAACTGTACACTCTCCTTCTGTTTTCCTTCTACCAAAGGAAATTGTGTATTTCATTTAAAGATGAAAAAAGGCTAGAAAAACTTACTTTATTTTTATTGTCAGAAGTGATAGAGAAATAATGCTATTATTTCTTCATCAAGCAGATTTTGGGGTCCAGGGAAATCTTTACATTGGATGATCCCATTTCCATATATTCAGACTGCTGCTTCACCCCATCTAACATAGTAAAATGTAAAAATGACTTCAGCATACTTTCTCTCTTTCTCTCTTTCTCTCTCTTGGCCAAACTTGAGAATTCATAGATATATACACTATTTTGTAACTTTAGATTAACCTAATAAAGATGTAAAGTGGACTTGGAGATTTTTCTTCGGTCAGCGTTCATCTTTCCAAAATGTAGCTATGTAATACAGTAGCACAAAATACTTTGAAAATTATTTACATAATACACTATATCAACTTTCCTGTATTCTGATGCATTTTAACTATACATGACTATACATCATTTGATGGACAATAATCACACAGCCTTTGAGTAGCATGCCAAGACAAATTTTACTTATGTAGTTTTATATATTTAAACTTAGACTACATTAAAACAGTCAAAGGGAGTTCATATCATTCTCTTGTAATTAATAATTGTTCAGTTTTGTAACATAGTTAGAATGCAGCAGAAACCTTCAATGCTATAGACTGCACGCCATTAACTGTTGGAAAAATCATATATCTTGGATTTGTAAGAATAGATATCCAATTAAAATCTCTGTCATATAATAGAATTTCCACTGATGTACCTTTAATCCAAGTCCTTTTGTAATAATGAATGCAGGAGAATATAAGCATAGAATGAGATTTTTGTGAAATTGGAACAGAATAATGAATTCATACCACAATACCTTGCAAAGTGAAATAATTACATGATGTATCTCATAATATGCACTTGGAAACCAATTAAATTAAGGGAATACTTTGATTTGTATATTTTGTAAACAATAATATTCTTCCGTCCCCAAATTATAAAAATGTCAATGGTTTTATCAGAGTGCAAATATTTTTAAATTTTGTTAAAAAAAATACAAAGCTTTTGAAAGGTAAGCTGAAGGATATAGCTAATTATTTATTTTGTATGTTTTGCTGCAAATATTATGAGCATGATAACAAGGCTATTTTCTGACCCTGAAATATACTAACTAACAAGCAAACCGATCAAACTAATTGTAGATTGTTTATCGGTCTATTTCTGAAAGAGTAACTGAATGCTATCTATACATTTGTCTTCAATTTGTCTTTTTTTAATTTTCACAGGTAACCCAGCTGGATCCAAATAAATCATTATTGGAGTTAAAATTGTACCCTCAAGAAACACTTTTTCTAGAGGCAAAAGAATAGATGAAGCCAGATTGGAGGACTAAGTAATTATTTGATAATGAATAAGGCACGGCGAACGCTTTATCCAAATCACTGTGTCCTATCATTTAAATCAGATCAATGTCCCAACTCTGCCTCTTTCAAGAAGCTGGGAAGAAAGAATAAACATAGTTCCATAAAAAAAAAATCCCATACATGAGTATGTGTTTTCAACCTCATTTAAAAGAGCAGAGAAAATACTTTGCTACAAACACTGAACACTAGAATCTGTTGCTCACTTACCATCTGGCTTTTGTTATAACTAATACACTGTTAAAATGTGAGTGATTGTCCAGTAGAATTTTTACTCCTCAATTCCCCTTTTTTCACCAAGAATTCTTGGACATTTCTGCCTGTACTTTTGACACTAGAATACTGTATATTTGATATCTTGCTAAACCAGTGCTCTCATATGTGCATTTTCTTTCTGTGTTTGAAATTCGATTTTGCCACCTAATTTTTTTTTAAGGCAGAAACACAGTAAATGGGACATTTTCATCCTTGGAGATTTAACAGTATTGTAGTAGTAGAAAGCAGAGGGTGTTTTTTTTTCCTCTATACTTTCTGACTCTTTCATAAGATGTAAGGTTTTGTTTGGAGAAGATAGTTTGACATATATGCAAGATATTTATTTACTGATTTTTATTTTTATTTTGCTTTGGATCTCAATCCAGATTCAGTTTGGGGAGTATTTTCCATTACATTGCAGTGTGTTGAACTGCTGATAATATGAGTATCTAAATAATGTTTAAAAAAGGAACTGTAGTGAATGACTAGTACCCAGCTAACAGTTCAGAAAAAAAAACCAAGTGTTGGCTATGAATGTTCAAAGCAGCACAAATAGTAAAGTTCTTTGCTCATCATTGTAGAAGAAATTACAGGACTCCTCTCTTCTCCTGTCCTCTCCTCTATTTTGTTTCTTTTTGCTTTTTTTTCCCATTCTGACACTGGTTTGTATTATTTTTCTTGCAGTTCTAAGCACCTTGTTTGTTTCACCAAACAATAAAAATGTAAAATTACAGTGTACTAAGAAACGTTTGCAGATTTTGATTATGGACATGAGAAATACATCCATCCATCCAGGGGACTGGTCTATCCAGGGGGGTTAGAAAGTTTGGAACAATCGAATCAGTATGCTGCTTAAGCTACATCAAAATACAAGTTAGAATAAGATTTAAATTGAACGTACAGTTGATTTTACAATTTAAGTCCTGGGAGAGCAAGGAGGGGTGGGATGTTTGATGTCCCCACTGCTACTCACACACAGCAGTCTTTGCTGTGGGTCCGCTCCTGGCGCTGCTGCCGGTGGCCTGATTTCCCAAAGCTTCTCTTGGCGCTGCTGCTCTGGCAGTCCTGGCTGTCTGGGGTTGCTCTTGGCGCTGCTGCTCTGGCGGATGGTGGCTTGTAGTCCTCCTCTCGGCTCCTCAGTGTCTCTGAAGGTCTTCTGCTTGTTCTTCTAAGCGCCATCACCTTCGGTGCAGTCCACATGGCTTCCGCCCGGCACCTCAATAGATTTATAAGCTTTTTAAAAAAAAATGTGAATTAAAAAAATAATGTAGGCTTAGACTGTGGCATACAAAAGCACCATGGAAAATTCATTTTCTAAATAATACATTAGTTCTCCATTATTTCTCCATTTGACATATCTTCTTTGTCGTAGCAGACTACCATCCTGTTCTAAGAATTAATACAAACTGGAAAAAATATGCATAATTATGCATTTTTGTCTAATTCTCTTTTGGGTGGAGTAGTGAAGTTGGGAACTATTTTAAGTGTTTAAAGATACAAATACATTATTTTTTACCAAATATGGAAAAAGTGGAGAAGATATGAGTCTTATAAAATTCTGTAAAGACACATTAGGAGAATTAATCTATTTGTGTCAATCAAAATTGTTGTATGTGTGGTATGTTTTAATCACCTATGGTCCAAATAAATAAATAAAATAAAATACAATAAATAAATGCTCAAATTGCCAAGGGAATAAATTTTCTAATGGAAAATTCAACTGTTCACTTATGCTGAACAAGTTAAAAATGGAGATAACAAACAAAGATTTCTTTTTTCCACAGATAAGCTAAAAAATGGAATCTAGTGTCTGTGCCAATATATAAGTCCTACGGGGTTCATTTAGGAAAAAAATGGCTTAATTTTTTTTTCATTTAAATAATGGGGCTTAACAGAGTTTTACAGCATGCAGAAAAGCCTTTTTTAAACTGCCAACAAGGTGTAATGTACACATCTTAACCAAATAGTCCCATTAAATATTGTAGAAGCAAATGGAATTTGGATTGTAATTTCAGTTAGCCGATCCTGAAGATGCCCTTTCACATTGTTCTATTTCTTTTTAAACATACTTCTTGCTGAAATATTGATATGCATTGGATTGGATCCAGAAGTGATCATTTGAGAATGGAAAGATTCTTTCTGTTGATAGAAGGAGCCAGGCAGGTTTTCAGGAGTACAGGAAACAGGAAACCTAGGTGAGCAACAAGTATAAGAAAATTGTTATTAATCAATAATCAATTATTTTAAATCAGTTTTAAAGTACATTTTAATCTCCTTTTGATCAGTTCTGCCCCATGCTTCACTTTTATCCATTCTGACTTCAACATTTGTTTGTATCAGATGAGGGGGAAAAAGTTATTTCTCAGGACTTAAAAATGAGATTCTAAACTAAGGCACAGATTATGCTCTAGATTATCTTAATATATGGCTTTGAGAATGGGATTTTTCAGTAAACAAAGTCATAAATCCAAGGCAAATGCTTTAACAACTGTCAGAAATGATCACCATTCCATATTTCAGCTGTTTCCTGTATCCTTCCACAAGGATGGTCAGCATTTGTGGACTTATTAATATTTTGTGACTGATAATGTAGACATCCAATGTGACATTGGTTTTGGTCTCCTTTGTGGAATCCAGTTATCATCTAGGCCACGTAAAAGTTCTCATCTATTATTGCTGTTCTCTTTGAATAAGTGAGTCATCTTGGATACATTTTCCTCTTGAAATAAAATATTGGTACTTAGTTCTCAATTCTCCATGTTTGGATTTTTAATATTTGTTACCATTAAAAAAAAAAAAGTGATTAAAATGTTTTGCAGATGTGGAGCCATACTGGAACTTGATCCTTTCATATCAGCATTTTATAGATAATTTATTATGTGTCTTCTTTCTCAGTTACACACACACACTATTCTACTCGGAACAGGGAGCTCTCTGGAATAGGCACTAGTGCTGGGAAAGATGGAAAGAAAGAGAAGAAGATGACCAGTAGCAAAATAGATGGATTCAGTTCCAGGGTCCATGGATGCACCACTGTAGAACTAAAGGTTAGGGATAAATCATCACAAAAAAAAAATCTATGTGGTCACTAGGAACTGTACACACAGAGATTCACCAGCTCTTTATTTTCATTATGCAAACTATTATTGCATCCCACAATTACTATATATGATTATTGAACATTATATCTTGCATATACCTTTTGTAACACTAGATCTTTTGTATAATTGGATTAATATCGTGAATAGATGAGTATTAAAACTTAAGGAATTATTCTTGTCAATTAGAGGAATGGGGAGTTCCCTTTTCCTGTTCGGTGTAATGGAAAATGAGGGAAGTTCTTTTGACTGTACATCTTCTAATATTCCTAGCTTTTTTATTTCAAGTTTAAATTAATACTGGAGCAGATGCAAAACCCAAGTATATCCATTCTATTGTCTTTTGATATCCATTCTATTGTCTTTGATATCATTTCGTGCAGGATAGTTTTGTTAAACTGCCTTTTAAAAATTACATTTTGATTTACCTTGTGAAATTAGAAATAAGTATATTACTTGAAATAGATACAGGTAGTTCTCAATTTTTGTGATCATTCAAAATTACAATAATGTTGGAAAAAAGTTTGGTGCTCAGAGTTATAGACCAGTCCTTACACTCCCATGTTTACATGATTGCAGTTCAGATCTCAGTTCAGGCGCATTAACAAGTTTTAAAATGTAACGATTTAGCCAGTGAGTTGATGCCTAATGTGTTTTAAGAATCAGACACATTGAAAGACTTGTGAGCACTTTAATATTGGATCAAAAATGGACACAATGCTGCAAGGATGATGGAGAAATTGAACACAGTGTTCTTCCAAGCTTCCAAAGAAAACAATGAAATAAACATTGTGGATAAGTAGTAGTACAGTAATGAAGTCTGAGGTGTCTTCACTAAGTTTCTGACATAAAGGTTTTCTGTCAGTTGACGGAATTTTTCTACATTATCAAAAATATAGAAAGCTGTGTACAAAGTTATGCCTTGATTTGTTTTATTTATATAATTCTCATTCTGTTTTTAATGCTTAACAGCCCAAGATTAGGAATACAGGTGAATGAAGTCATTCATTACATTGGAAAGTAAGTCATTACATTGGAAAGTAAGTCTGTATAATGGGGAACACCATTTTCACCATATTCTCACCACCTGGCTACACAATAATGATGTTAAGTTGGTTAGAGATAGAAGCCTTCTGACTGTCCTCCACTGTCCCCTGTCCTCCACTCAAGCATGCATGCATATTTTTTGGGTAATTTTTTATTTTTGAATGCATCTGGGCATCATTTATTTAGATACAAGTAATAGTAGTAATAATATTTGTTACATTAATCATAGTTATGTAATTGTGTTATACATATTTATGTGTGTTCCTTCATTTAGTTGTTCAGCGTTTTAGTGCATCATTCTAATAACAATCACAATGTTATTTAAACATACAGTGACACCATCTTTCAACATCTAATCTTTACATCTAGCTATTGCTTTTATTATATTATATAAAATATGTATAATAATATTCCCCCTTTATCTTGTTTCTACCTCTATTCTAGCTCTTAATATAGCCAATCTTAAATTAAAAAGCATCTCCTTTCTAACCATCATCTCTTGTCCATTTAGTATTTCAATTCTTATTCATTTTTTGACTTGCCTCCCATGGGTCTTTGTCTCTGTCTACTAAGTTTCTTATTTAACTCAAACATTTCTTCCGTCTCTACTATCTTTTGCTGCCATACCTCCTGAGTATCTGCCCAAGCCCCTATCTTCTCTTCAAAAATATCTTTCTGTTTATCCAGTCCCATTTTTCGGTCTCTTAATATATATTTTCCCTGATTTGATTCATAACTTTATTTTCTTCTCTTCTTTATTTATTGATTTATCTGTTCTATCTTTTCCTCTGTTTTTTCTATTATCTCTTCTATTTCCTATGTTTTGAGATCTTTATTCATTGTCCCTCGTTGAACATTATCTAATTTCCCAACTATGTTATTCATTAAGTCTTTTATCTTCCTGTGGTTCCTTGTCAACATATCATAAGTACTTTGGAACATCAACACCATTTCTTTTTGAAATTCACTCATCTCCCCCTGATGCAACATCTTTTCTTATTTGATAGGTCCAAGTATTGCTCAATAGTCTTTCAGTAGTGTATCACCGCCCCAAAGTCTCAGTTGTCTATGACCTCAGAAAGCCAGTTTGGAAACCATTTACTCAATCCTAGTGTTGCTTCTCAGGGAATACAATAGTTATAGTTCTTTATGTCCCACAGTTAGTCAATTAGTTCAATTTCGGTAGTCCAGGAAGATTTCCAAATGTCTCCTTAAGTCCACTTTGTAAATTAAATCATAAATTCTGGCATTTAACAGTTGCTTTCTTTAGATGTCTTCCATAATCTCACAGTCAAGCCTCCAATAACCATGGAGTAGAAAAGTATAGCACGGTAAATAGCATAGCAGTCCTCCAGGTGTTATTTATTTCCACTTTTCCCCCCTCTTTCTGTTATTAGTATATTCCCAAGGTTATAGGAGTTTAGTATATATTCCATTCTCCAGTAGATGGTGTTTCAGCGTAAATTTCAACATTACACAAATCTGATAAATATTAATTTCAGTTTATTGCAAATGGTCAATATTCAGATAGATAGATCCAGTATTTTAAAATGACTTTTAAAGATATTGCCAATAAAGTTTCAAAATCCAGTCTTTCTATGTTTTAAAGACTTTGCACTCTCCCTTTAGTTTTTTGGGTCTGTAATTTTTCTCTCTAATTGTTCGCCGCTTTAACAAGCATTTCAGAGAGTCTCTTTTCCAAGGTTTATTTTATTTGGGGTTCAGTTTTAGATAAAAAAAGAATCACCTCACTCACTTGCAATCACTTTCATCCACACTGCTCCAGTAGATTCTTTGTTTCTTTGGCTGCCCCAGCTTCATGGCAGCCATAATGGCTGCCTTTCCTCTTCGTCGTTGAATGGGAGGGAATTCCCTGGGTCTAGCAAGAGAGCCGCTGTTTTCTGCAACCTGCAGGGTGCCCCTCCTTTCTTCATCACCTTACAGGGTGACTTTAGTCCCTTGGGTGGCCCTTCAATGCGGAGGATTTGGTGCAGGTTCACAGAGCTCCATTACCTGTGTCCGATCTTGCCACGACCTCGAACCGAAAGTCAAGCATGCATGCATTTTAAAGAAATTGATGCGAACCTCATATATGTGAACCTTAGATGTTAAAGCATGTGTATCTTTTAGTAATTGACTTCCTCTCTATGGATGAGAAGTGAGTGATGTTGATATAGGTAGCCCTCAATTTACAACCACAACTGAGATCAAAATTTATGTTGCTAAATGAGACATTTGTTAAGTGAGTTTTGTCCCATTTTATGACTTTTCTTGCCACAGTTTTTAAGTGAATTATTGCCGTTAAGTTAGTAACATGGTTGTTAAGTGAATCTGGCTTTCCCATTGACTGCCTGTCAAGAAGATTTCAAAAATGATCACATAACTCTGGAACACTGGAACTGTCATAAATATGAGTCAGTTGAAAAACATCTGAATTTTGATTACATGATCATAGGGATGTTGCAATGGTTATAAATGTGAAAAACGGTCATAAGCCACTTTTTTCAGTGCCTTGTAATTTTGAACAAGCACTAAATGAATGGTTATAAGTCAAAGACTACTTGTATTGAAATGCCTACTTCAAGATGTTTCTGCAGTCTTATAACTTTTTCTAACTCTTACTAACATTTTAACAAAAAATGTATCTGCCATGCTCCCATGCTGTTGACTTTGTTTCTTCTCAGCTTTTGAATTATGGTAGTTATTTAAATTGTCCTTAGCTATTCCTGGGTTAAGATAGTGTTTTCCTGGTTATTCCAACAATGTCCAGGTATATCCTAAATAGGTATAGTTATTTACATCTTGTTATCTTGGAGGCAAGTTAGTTGACTGCAGAGTCTGGGAACAGAGACAAAAAATAATAAAGTAGGAACTGACACAGTGGGCAACAGATTCTTAGATTTACATATGGTAGTTTAATTGCTGCAGAGATGTAATTATTGTGACAACTTACATATTTAAGAATTGCATTACAAGATTTTGTCGTTCTGATAGAAATCTCACTCAATGGATTATTCCAGCAGATGAAAGATTGGAATTGGATGCCTTAGTATGTAAAATCGCAAAAAGACTAAATAAGGTGGTCATAGAGCTAAAACTCAGCTTAATTAATTATTTATAAAAATAGGTAAATGTAAGTCCATTTTGCAATCTGAAAAAATGTTAAATAAAAACTAATAGAGGAATATAATTACAGTTTAGTGTAATAGAACGTGCAGAAAAATATTACAGTAACAGTATGAAGTTTCTTGTCTACTGCTCCAGTTGACGAGCCACCATGGTCTTCTCTAAAAATAATTCTATTCTTTTTCTCTTACCTAGTTTTCTGTATCTGACACCCCTACAATGTAGATCAGACTAAAAAACCAAAGTTTTCTAATTATGAATGCTAATTGTATTTTTGTTATTAGCCTTCAGTAACAGAATACTGTTATTGATATATCTTGATATTAAATCTTGATATTAAATAGAAATCTTGATATTAAATTAAATTATTGTGAACAGAATCTTGCAATTGTGAATAAGTTTTTCCACTCCACCCCATTGATTTTTCTTCATGAGGGGGGGATCATGTCTAAATTGTCATCTCAAATTACATTTTTGCCCCTGTTCAAATTTCTTTTTATTTGGTCTTTACTAAACTGTCTGATTTAAAAAAAAAGATTGAATATGTGAGCATGTGTGCATATGTATGGCCACTTTAAGACATGTGGACTTCAATTCCCAGAATTCCCCAGTCAGCCATGGAGCTTTTTTAAAGTACTAAACTGCTACATTTCCTAGGATATTTTTTTTATCACTATTTTTTAATTATCTCACAAATGTACAGTTGTGCGTGGTTGTTGCTGGTGTCATTTTGATAAAATTTTTTGCAATAATGTCATGTGATGAAATATAGTAAGATCAATTTTCAGGAGAGAGGAGGTACATTTCTAAGAAGTAAGAGGCAACACAGGTGAGAGAAATAGGGTGAAGACAGCCTCTCCCTAATAGTTCACAGAGTATTTTGAAGATGCAGATAGCAGATTGCTCAGTCTGGCAATATTTTGTCTATAGTATGAAAACAATAAAGAACTCAATTTGAAAGTTCTTTATCACCAGATGCTATTCTTGGTTTGGGGCCTGACACATTACTGTAAGATATTAGCAATTTCATTCAAATTCAAATTTATTGGTCACATATACAGTCATACATGGTACGATATGCAGTGAAATGCTTATGCGACTGCCCGCGACCGCAAGTAAGTTAAGGCAAAATGG
>JAEANM010013789.1:0-14260 GCA_017656035.1 Myanophis thanlyinensis | reverse complement strand
GGGAGGGGGGGCTGCGGGAGGGGGAGTAAGGGTGGGGGGAGCTGTGGGAGGGGGAGTAAGGGTGGGGGTGGGGGGGCAGGGGGAGGAGGAGGAGGAGCCTGTCATTGTGGCCCGCGAGTCAAAAAGTTTGGCCCGTGAGTCAAAAACTTTGCCCACACCTGAGTTAGAAGGTTCTGCTTTCATCAAAGTACATTCCACTCTAGACTGAGGAACTATTGCACAGGGAAGAGGTTTACATTGTGATAAGATTTTCTTTTCTGTTTTTTCAAGGCAGGAAAATATATTCCACAATGGCAGCAAGGCATCCCACAATGGAAAAGCATTTCCACACACACCCCTCAATACTTTCTGGAACCCTTTTGATAGCAATTTAGTGTTCTCTTTCAGTCTTGTTAACATTCCTGCTCTTTTGAAGATAGTGTATCTTCCTGATGTGAAATGAGAGCTTATTTCTCCTTGTTTTTGTTTTTGTTTTCCCTTCCCCCCCCCCCCCCCTATACTTTTCTTTCCTTTTCATGGACTGGGCTCCAGATTGCAAAGGACATGGAACGCTGGGCCCGCAGCCTCAATAAACAGAAGGAGAATTTCAAAAACAGCTTTCAGCCAGTCTCCTCCATACGAGAGGATGAAAGGCGGGAATCAGCCACAGCCGATGCTGGCTATGCTATCCTTGAGAAGAAGGTACAATATGTGGGGAGCGCACCGTTAAGCCAGGAATATACCTGTAACAAAACAATCCAATATAGGTAGTCCTTGACTTATAACCAAATTTTTGTTGCTAAGTAACAGTTAAGTGAATTTTGCCCCATTTTATGACCTTTCTTGGCCACAATTGTTAAGTAAATGACTGCAGTTTTTAAGTTAGTAATATGGTTGTTAAGTGAATCTGGCTCCCTCATTGTTTGTCAGAAGATCATTGCATGATACTGCAGATGTCATAAATGTGAGTCAGTTGCCAAGCATCTGAATTTGGACCACATGACCATAGGTTGTCACTTTTTTCAATGCCGTTGCAATTTCAAATGGTTACTAAATGAACTGTTGTAAGTCGAGTACTGCCTGTAGTTAATAAAGATAATGCACGAAGATTCATCAGCATTTATTAACTAAGAAAGAACTACATTTGATATTATTATTTCAGTGTATTAAAGTATATACTAATTGCTGTTGCAGGGTGGCTGGTATGTTTTTTTAAAAACACACTCGTGCAGAAATAGAGGGGGAGAGGTTATATTTGAGTTAACGTTTATGCAACATCCTGAATGTCCTCCTTGTGTAGTTTGAGAGACTGTTTTGACTGCTGAGTAGGAAAAAAAATGTATTTTCATTAGGAAAAATGATTAAATATCTTCCCTGCTTTCTTTTGTGTGTTCTTAGGGAGCACTGGCTGAGAGGCAGCATAGTAGCATGGACTTGTCCAAGTTTACGGGTGATGACCGGCTGGTAAGCCTTTCCCCTCGATGTGTTTCTCTGAAATGTAAATTTTCTGGGTTTCTCTCCGAATGACCAGAAGAACAGGCAAAGATGTAGAAATTCTACAGGTCTGGCTGATGTTTAATATGTTGAAGTATAAAATAAAGACATACCAATACTTATGAACTCTTCTGTGTCAAAAGCTATTTCTGAGATAATCCTGAACAGTGGGTATTATGGGGCATTAACTCGCTCAGGGGGCACTGCATTGAAAAACCAGATTATGGTAATAGTTCTGATACTGGCATATAATCCTCCCCCCTTGCAGAGTCCGCCTCGCGGCTTAGTGGCTGCATACAGCGGTGAAAGCGACAGTGAAGAGGAACAAGAGAAGGCAGCCGATCGGGAGGAGAAATTAACTGACTGGCACAAACTGGCTTGCCTGCTTTGTCGCAGGCAGTTTCCCAGCAAGGAGGCTCTTATTCGTCACCAGCAGCTCTCGGGCTTACATAAGGTATGCAGCTGACAAGAGTCTTGTCATTTTCAGAACAGGTAGTCCTCAGCGTACGACTACAATTGAGCCTAGAATTTATGTTGCTGAGTGAGAGATTTGTTAAGTGAGTTTTGTCCCACTTTCTAACTTTTTTTTGCCACATTTGTTAAGTGAATCACTGCTGTTGTTAAATTAATAACAAGGTTGTTAAATGAATCTGGCTTCCCCATTGATTTTGCTTGTCAGAAGGCTGCAAAAGGGTGTCACATGACATTGCAACCATCATAAATATGAGCCAGTTATCAAGCATCTGAATGTAAATTGCATTACCATGGGAATATTACAAAAGTCGTAAGTGTGAAAAATTGTCATAAACCAGTTTTTTTCAGTGCCGTTGTAATTTAGAACGGGTCACTAAATGAACTATTGTAAGTTGAGGACTACCTGTACAACCGACAATAGCGGCTAATTGGACTACTTGAATTAGAGGCCATGAGGGAATTTTCTGATGATTCTAGTTCTTCAAAGGCAGAGCCTTAATACTTTGACCATGCAAGATCCAGCAAAATGCCACTGTTCCTAGCCCATAAATTGTTAGAAAGCAATTTTGTTACTGTCAACATGTTGAACAGATTATTGTTTTAATTAGTATTATTTATGGTCTAATCATAAAAGCAAATTACAACAGTTTCAAAAATATAATTACATTAAAAACCTGAAAGTTAATATTGAGAAAGAGACAATGTGAAGGCCACAGCAAATGGTTTATAAGAATCAAGGCTATCAGTAAGAATATTGCAACTTTCATAAAGATTTCTGAGAATTGATCAAATCAGAGAAGTATAATCTTGTAATTGTAAGAGCAAGTAAAATTACTGACGATGGGAGATAGGAGTTTTGATTCCTGTTAGCTGTATAATGGGAATTTTAATAACATGTGATGTAGATTCAACCTTTATATCTGAATATAGGCAAGTACTGCTTTCATATGGAAGGTTTAGTTAATTTGTTGTTGTCCTGATAGGCGGTACCTCAGTTTGTGCCAAAGTCTCTAATGAAGAATGTATATTAAAATCTAGATCTGAGGAAGAGGCCAATTACAATGTAGGCAAGATGGGAAGCACTGCTTTGAATTTGAGTATTTAAATCCCAAATCCTCTGCTTCAGTTTTATCCTGGCCAAAAGCAGAAAATGTCAGCAAAGAAAGCCAAACCATTGATACTCTGCCTCCTTAGGATAAAGCCAAACCTAGCTAGCAAGGTGAGACTGGCCAAGAAAATTCCCTAAAGTTTTTTATCAGCAGTGTCTTAATCAAGCCCCAAAGATTCAGCCTAATTCTAATTGTATTATGAGATAGTTTGAGAGATGATAGGTTAAATAGGGACAAATAAAGAGGTGGTTTAATCCAGATAAAACTGTAGTAGTTTTATTGGGATAGTTTATCCAGGAATGCAATTTAAATTATGTTCCGTTCCTCTTAAAGGAGCAAATACAACAAGCTTACTTTGCTCCTGAATACATCTGGCAGCTTTACCTAGTGTGCTTTTGGCCAGCTTGTAGGTGTGCTAATTGTAGTTGTTCTGGAGAAAGCATATTTGGGTTTTTGGTCAAGAATGCCTCCATCTGATTGATAGATAGCAGAGAAAGACCAACAATATGCACAGAAAAGACACACTAATTTGCTTAAGTTGTGTAGTCTTTAGTATTACTTCATTTGGGGAAAGTTTCCAAATGGAGCTTACAACTATTAAATATTTTATATTCAGTATTTGGCAAGAGAAACTAGGTTTAAACGAAATTTGATACCAAGCTTAGTTCAGATTGCTGTTGAATGAAAATCTGGAGGCAAATAATTGAAGGCTTGTCCTGTTGAACCTGAAACTGCATATGAAATTTGTCTAGGAAATGATGGAGGGTCTCTGCATGGTCCATCTGAAATGAGATTTATAGGACTGACCGAAAAGTATTCTTTGTTGAGTTTGGATCCTTTAGTAAGGTTTAGCTGCAATCTGAAAATGTTTGTTCCATTTTTACCTATACAGTTTTTTATTCCTATATTTTAATGTGCTGTCAACAATTTTAAGATGCCATGTCTTAGGAGCAACATGGCTCTTCAGAGCACTCCTTCATCCTTCTGTTCTTTTTCTCTCCCTCAGCAAAATTTGGAGATTCACCGAAGGGCACATTTGTCAGAGCAAGAGCTTGAGGCTCTTGAAAAGAATGACATGGAGGTACAATAGATGGGACAGATAATGGGGGGGGGGGGGGGTGCACTACAAGAAAACATGTTATATAGGAAGCATCTCATCAGATAAAACTCATTTCATCACTATTATCAGATGAAGTATCGAGATCGTGCAGCTGAGCGAAGGGAAAAATACGGTGTTCCTGAGCCACCAGAACCCAAGAAAAGAAAATATTCAGCTGTGACCCCAGCCACGGTGTAAGTTTTACACTACGTTTCATTCTTAGAAGAGGCATTCCTTAGCAAAGTGTCCATGGCCTTATTGCATTGGGCTATTTTCTTTGGTCTTGATTGGCAGAAAGAGAGAGCTCTCTCTTTTGTCTCTTAACTTCATCCCTTCCCCCATTTGCAACAGGGATTTTGAACAACCAACCCGAGATGGACTGGGAAGTGACAACATTGGCAGCCGCATGCTACAGGCGATGGGTTGGAAAGAGGGCAGCGGGTTGGGTCGCAAGAAACAGGGTATTGTAACCCCTATTGAGGTAATTTTTCAGATTGCTCTATATGTAAGACAAAAATGAAAATAATAATTTTGTATTCTGGAAAGGCACACGGTCTCATCAGTTTTCTCTTATTATATATGCCTTTGCATAAAGGGAAAGTTTTTGTGTCTTATTGCATAGTATTAGAGCATTGATAGATCAGTTTATATACATTGCCTTGGGTTTCTTCCGTCCCATGTATTACACTGTCTGTAAAAAAGGAAATTGCTGTAATAGCTAGGAAACATGATTGTTAAAAAATAGAATTTGGGAGCAAGAACTGAACTGTTCCCACAAGAAGGGAGTTGATGGTGTGTTTGTGTGACATCAATAAAATGATTCCCACACAATGGGAAAAGATGGCATGTTACAAAATAGGGCAGAGTGTATCTATGATGAAGGGGTCCCCCCCCCCCTTTTGTTACAATGCATTATATTGTTTGGGAGGCTCAGTGTGATTTTATTTTTCCTTCTCTCTTAGGCCCCAACTCGAGTACGAGGGTCTGGCCTTGGCGCCCGTGGCAGTTCTTATGGGGCTGTAGCATCAGAGTCATACCGGGAAGCATTGCACAAGACAATGCTCACTCGTTTCAACGAGTCAGACTGACTTTGTAAGAAGCACCTCCTGTACAATATTTTGCTGCTGTCTCCCCTTACTTCCCCCCACCATCCAACTTTCAGAATGTTTTTTTGGTTGACTTTTTTTTAAATTAAATGTTCAAATGGACAAGAGGATTTTACATGGCTGAAGCATGTGGAAAATGAACAATACACTTGGTGCTCTTGTGACCATTAAGCATTTACAATGTTCATTATGTATAAATATGTGGTACAGTGAACACTTTTGAGTTGATAAGCTTTCCACATATAGGTACAAAGGGGTAGTAATTGTAGCCCTGACCAGGGTCTTGTAGTCTCAGTCCTCGGGGTTTCCATCTTAGATGCTGGTCTTGGCTTAGCAAAAAGAAAACACAGGGAAAACTTTCTATGATCTCAGCAGGCAGCCCTTGGCTTTTTAAAGGCTCTGGTGTAGCCCTTCCACCAACTCTACATAATGGGGTTCTGAAAAGAGAAGCAGAAGAAAAGTCTGTATGCATGGTACTCAATGTTCTTCAAGTGTGTTTCTACAAAGAAGCCTGTCTTCTCCCCCTTCTCTCTCTTCCCCTAGTTCATTTTTTTTACTTTGACCATACATAGCTGACATTGAGGACACCTACCGTGATCAGGTTGAATGTAACTATGTCTGATTAGAAAATCCAGTGCTACCATTGCACAGTTGGGCTTGAAATCAGAAGATCCAATAGCCTCTTTCACCTGCGTGGGAAGATTTACAATTAACATATGAAGTAGAAATGGCAGCACTCCAACATCATGCCTAGACTAAGATAATGGCGAACATAGCATAACATAACATAATTAATGAGAGTGTGTGCTAATGTTTTTTCTAATCCAGTGGTTCTCAACCTGTGGGTCGTGACCCCTTTGGGGGTCGAACGATCCTATCACAGGGGTCACCTAAGACCATTGGAAAACCCTTATTTTTGATGGTCTTAGGAACCGAGACCATAATTTTATGGTTGGGGGTCACCACATCTTGAGGAACTGTATTAAAGGGTCATGGCATTAGGAAGGTTGAGAACCACTGAATCATTCCAAATAAATAAAGTTAAACACTAAACACAACCAGCTAGGAAACTACAGGAGAGCTGTAGTCCTACCATCTTTTGTTTAAAATATGCCACAAAATGGTAACAGTTCTCATTAGGCTTTCCAAAGATAGACTGATCATTGCAAACGGGAACAGCAAATAAAATTGCTTGTTTGTGGGAGGCCCCATCAGTGCTATCTTCCATTGTTCAGAAGGGGCAACCTTTAATTGGTAAGCAACAGGGCACCTACGAACCTTATCAAGCGACCAAAGATAGAATTCCTGCACTTCTCCATCTCCCACTTGGGGCACAAATTCTCCAGGTAGCTCCAGGTCATATACAAACTGGCATTCAGGATAGATGCCTCCATCTGACCCTTCATATGTGTAGCTGGGATAGAAGAAAAAGAATAATTCAGTCACACCAGTGTCTTGAATAGAGTATGTTTAAGTATGTTCTCGTGTGGATTTGAGTTAGAGGAAGTGACCTCATTCAGAGAAGCCCATTCCATCTTTATATATTGCTTTCTGGATTCCTATGAAATTACGAGTGACAGAGGTTCATGTATTCTTTATGGATAAATGTGTGCTATGTCGAGGCAATTTGGTCTGAGAATTCAACATATTAACATTGCTTCTATATTTGACATTTGTTTTCACAATTCTGCTGGAATATGTAGCAAAGCAAATCATATAGTAGTAAAAGAGAAATTACTGGTTATAAATACAGTATGTTTCCTCAATGTCAGCTTCAAGGGAAATATATATGTATATATGCACACAGTCAAACAAATACTGCTACACTACAATGTACCTTGGGTTTTAGAACTTTCTGCATTACCTGATAGTTCCAACAGATTTGGATAATGTAGCAAGTGAAGCAGGAATGCAAGCCTCTTCTTGGCACTCTTTTATTAGTGTCTCTCTTACATCCAGCTCTGATGAAATGCCACCTGCAGCCTAACCAAAACAAAAAACAAATCCCCTATGATTCACCATAAAGCAAGTACTCAACATTAGCTATTTTGGGTATTTAAGAAGGATCTTTTCTGTCCATAAAACAGAAGAATAATTTCTGAGTTGGCAAATTAGATAGCTTCAAGACTTCTTTAAAGCTTTTACACACAGTCCCTGACTTACAACCATTTATTTAGTAAACATTCAAAGTTACAATGGCACTGGAAAAAGTGATTTATGATTGGTCCTCGCACTTATAACGATTGCCGCATGCCCATAGTCATATGATCTAAAATTGCTTAACAACAGACATGAATTTACAACGGTTGCAGCATCCTGGGGTCATGTGATCACCATTTGGGACTTTCTCAACTGACTTCTGACAAAGTCAACTGGGAAAATCCAGATTCACTTAATTACTGTGTATTTCACTTAACTGCAGTGGTTCGATTAACAACCATAGGAAAAACAGGTCATAAAACTGTGTGCAATTCTCTTTAACTACCTTGCTTAAAGGCAAGAGAAATTCTGGTCCCAATTGTAGTTCATGGACTACTATATATGCTTTTAATCAGTATGAAAAATGTCAGCAGGAAGAATATATTCACATTGCTAAGAAAAATGGTTCACGCTGAAATTATAAATTTGTATAAATAATAAAAGCCTTATTTTTATTTAGGGCATTCAACTCAATATTGTGGCCTGCCCAAGGTTATTAAGTGATTTCTCTGGCTGTATTGGACCAATAAGAGTATTTAGACAACTAATTCCATCTTCATATGAGATATTCTATTTCTCATCCTATTTTGTTTCTTACCAAATTATCCAATAAGCCAGGATATGTGGGCTTGTTCAAGGCCCTACGGGCCAGCCACATGTGCATTTCATCATTTCGCCAAGTATAACCATTCAGGTGGACACCATAGCGCTTCACTCCCAGTAGTGCTGGATCAAGAGAAATCAGATATTAATCTAAACCAAACACCTACCTTTGCACCACATGTTCTGATTTTAGGAGTAATTTCATCTGCTTAAGCCTTCATAACGTATTTACTATTAAAATATTGCGTTGGGGAATGCTGACAACAAAATAGGATATTAAAGAAACAGCAAGAATGTCCATAAACACAATTCTTTAAGATTCACAATGCAATATTAGAAGAATTCTTATACAAGTTCAAACTTTTATTTCTTTAGAGCTGCTGAAGTTGATCCAAGATTGGAGGTCCATTAAAAATACCTAAATTTTCAATAATGAGAATTTTGTACTGAAGAGACTGCATTGTGGTTAACTCCAATGCAGAAAACAATTACTATGGTCTCTTCTGAAGTGACTTGCCTGTGCTTAGCTTCCTATACACTGATATCTCAAGCCCCATGGAAGTCCAACACTTCTGATTGTTGAGTTTTATGGAAGAGGAATACTTGGCATGAACAGTTTTTTTCATAGCATAATATTGGTGAGGAAGAAATGTGATTTTTTCATAGGAAAGAAAAATTAGTGTTTGCTTAGGGTTTTATGTGTGTGGGGGCAGTGATCTTGACACGATTTATTGTAATCCTAACAATTTGAAGGGATAGCGATCTACCCTTTATGTCCAAACTGCCATCTGTTTTAAAATAAAATTACAAAATATGTGTTCAAAGGCCTATGAAATTATATACTGATATTCTATTCAGGAAGCAATATTGGAGCAAAATGTAATTGCAAGATTTGTAGAATGTTCATTCCTATTTTGGGTTTGGGAAACAGGAAGAAAATGAACATGCCTAAATAAATGGAGAGATTTATTTTATACACTTGCCTGTGGGACATGTTAATAATGAAATAGTTTCTAAAACAAATGGAGTACTTAGAATATTTAAACAACTGCTAGTGCACATATTTATAAGAATACCAGCAAGGAAGCTACATTTCTTCATTAAGATTTCTTCCCTAAGGCATTTCTTATCTAAATTTCCTAAGTAGATGAAATACTATGGACTCTGATTTGACAGGAATGCCAGAAGTTCTTTGGTTGAGGCTTTATCCCATGTCTCTGCAGCTTAAAAGGGTTTTGTTAGATTTAAACCCCACATTTTGCACAGGAGTTCAAAGCATCATACATAGTGGATTGTTCTAGTTTTCCTCATAATAACAGCCCAGTAAGATAAGATAAACAGAAACGATTAGCCCAAAGTGACCCAATAGTTTCCATGACAGGATGGACTAGAAATATTGGCCTCTGCCCCTAGTACAACACATTAACTAACATACCACTCTGGCTCTCTTTTCTAAGATAATTTATAATTTTAAAAATTACACAGTGGAGTTATTTACTTTTGCACAAGTCAGGTCTTTCCTATACAGCAAAGTAGTGCCAAGATTTTTAAATTTCAAACTTACGTGTTGCAGCACGTTCCATGCTGAAGAAAGGCATGTCACAAAAATAGGGCATTACATTGTACATCTGAAACAGAGGCATATTTTTATTAGTGAATAGCTCTGGTTTTGCACCCCACTGCACTGCCTTCCTACTAAGCTGTTACTCAGAATAGAAACACTGGACGCTTGCCTTCATCTCTTCTATAGTCAGAAACAAAAGAGTGTCCCTTCCTTTTGGTTGTGCCAAATCCTCTCACCTCATCCCTCCATCCTTTTAAACAAGGAAAAGCTTGCTGTGCTTTCAGCTCCTCGAGGACCCTTTGTACAGCAGCTGTCCTCTGGTCACAAGAAGTCAGTTGTTTGTTAAGTTCCACCCGTGGAAGGGCTTCATCTCTCTCAGACACTGAGAAAACAGTTGGGTACTGATGGAGACATTTGGCTACAGTTGGTAGGACATACCCTACTTGTTGTCCAGCAACCATAAATGGCAAACACAGTGCCTTGGAAGAACCTGTAAAGAAATCAACCCAAATCAATCCTCTACTGCAACTCTTAGTTTCTACAAATAAGTGAAATCTGCCAGTGCTTCTTTGGAAAATGATCTGCAGGCTACTAACTTAACCACTGCAGTGATTCACTTAACAACTGTGGCAAGAAAGGTTATAAAATGGAGCAAAATTAACAAATGTCAAGGAGTACCTGTACAAATGCAAAGATGATGTAGAGAAAGCTTTTGTGGTAACAGCAAAATCAGTAAAATCATGAGGAAAGGATTAATAAGAGTCCTCAGGAAAAAATGCCTACGTAGACCAACATTTTTTTCTTATAGAGGTAAATAGTGACTGGGTAAAGGTCACACGCAGCATGCAAAACAACCAGTACCGAAAAGCACATTATTGATGTTTATCTGCATGATTTGTTGTCATAGATTGATGGATTTATTCAATTTTATTTCAAGCAATTCAAGTTGATGGCTATCATGCAGTAACCCAAAAAAGCTTCAAACTGCTTTCTTCACAGATAACTTGAGCTTTTGCAATTTTTTTAATGTACTTTTCCAAAACGTACAACTTTTTAAGGTGCAGTGATCAAAACTTGAATAAGGATATTAGGTGACACTACAAATTTGTGACAAGTCATTCCAGTATCTGATTTTTTATTCATTTCCTACTTATCCAAGTTATATAGAACTTGCCTTTTCAGATCAATTGCCACAATTGTTGGCATTTTCATCCACCAATTCACTACATTCCCAGTTGCTTTCCTGGACATCATCTCATATTTACTCAAACACATAAAAGTAATTTATGTGTTTATTTGCTTTTACATGACTTATCTTAAACCATGTTTGCCATTTGATGTCCTTTTCATTGTTTGCAAAGAGCTTTTCATTGTTATTTTCTTAAAACCACCACCACCTTAAAGTATAAGCAAACAGATCCACTCCAGAGATTGCCTTCATTCAGATAGCTCTAGGAAGGCGCTGAAAAGCATCAGTCCCAATGTTTGCAAAAACTGTCCATTTATTCATACTCTCGGCCTTCCGTACCAGAAATAATTAAACCATAAGAGAATGCTCCTTTTTTTTGTTTGCTGTTTGTCTTTGAAGAACAGACCGCCACAAGCGATTTGCAAAACAAGGCGAAGCTAAGCAAAAATTTATTTCTCATTTATTTGTTCCGCGCTTTTGAAGGAAGTGGCCGTTACTTTTATATACGTTCCCATTATCTGGGTCTCTCCCCATAGCAGAGCTGGGGGCAATGCAACATGCCCCTACGAGGTCAAGCTCGCCTTGGCTTACCTTTTTGGCTGAAGCTTTCTGCATTTCTAGCGGCTGAATTTCAATCCTGTCCAGGACGTTTAATATTGAAAGGGGTCTAAACGCTGGCTTTAAATCTGCTTGTGTGTGTCTGTATGCGCTCCGGTGGCTAAATCTTGCAGAAAACGGCTCGCGCGGAAAGTCCGCGGTCGTACCTGCTCCGTGAAAAGAATTCATCTTCTTCAGCAGCTTCCGCACCCGCACCGACCACCCTTCGGCCGCCATGGTGCCTCTTGTATAAAGCCCGCCCTCACCCCTGCTCATCACGCCGGACCATTCCAAGCGTAAATCTCATTGGCTCGGCCGATCGTTCTGATTGGCTTTCAGCCTTCGAATTCCATCGGGAAGCTCGGGCGAGCTCAGAGATCCGATTTAGTAGCGCTTCGCCTTTTTTTTTTTTTTTTTTTACCGTCGAAGGTTGCTCGTGTTGGTGACTGGAGGTGAGAAACACGTTAAAAAAAAAACAACCACCAACAACCTTGCAGGGAGAGAATTATGGCTTAGACAGGGAAGGGCATGACCCAATTCCAAAAAAGAATCAGAGGATGGGGTTTTTTTTTAGAAAAGCTTCTAGTAGAAAACTTGGAAAGCGGCCAACTATTGCAATCTTTCAGGAGTGAAAAGGATGTGGGTCCGCATTCATTGGAAGATCTCTGAAGTTTGCAGTGCGAGAAAAGACGTAGAAGACAAAGGAAATTGAAATCAGAAGGTTAAAAAAAATAATTAAATCTAACCGAGGGTAACACTACTGTGAGGGAGATGGGCAGTTAAAAAGTGAAACATACATACATACAGTTGGCCCTTGCCCTCATGCCGATTAGACTCCCTGCCTTAATCCTTTTTAATTTTTGAATGCTTAATTAAGTTGAAAGGTGGTAAGTAAACCGGAAAACCACCTTTGCATTTAAAAGAGTGGCATTTGATTTGGTAGACAATAAAAATGATGGATGCCCACTACCCCACACTGTTTGGAAAAAAGGGCAAAGATTTTGTAAAGCTTTCTAATATTCTAATGTGCCTTCTGCACCTAAAAGAATGACTATTCCTTTGTTTGTATGTTAATGAGGATTGTTCAGTTTCTGTTCTTTCTGGTTAGAGAATTGAATTTTCGGGAAACATTGAATCTTACAACCCAACTCCAGTGTGTAAATGACATTGCCTGGAAAAACTTCACCATTTGATTCAGGTAGATTACCTAGACTTCCAAATTGAGGCCAGGTTAAATCCAACTCTTACTGCCAGTCTGGTGATACGACTTACATGTTTATATAAAAGATGTAGAAATGTATTTCTTTAGAAAAGAAAATGCCAAATAACAGATAAATATCTTCTAGAATTGATTAAAATATAAAGAAATAAGCTTTGGTAGGAAGCTAAGAGCATTCCATACACCTCAGCATATAGTCATGACAATGGAAATATCGTTGAACAATATTAGCTCCCTCGGCTAAGAAAGGATGATGAGCACCACACCCTAGAGTTGGACGTGACTGGACTGGGAAAACGTTTACCTTTATCAAAAATAATGTGCAAAGGTGTGAAAGCTCCCTTGCTGTGTCATCAATTTCATTCCAATGTAGCTGTTAGCTTGCAGTGATATTATTCATTCACTGCTTAGTTTAGCTACCTAGAGCATTATGGAGAAAGCAGGTCAGACAATAACAATTCTGTCCTAATTACACTACCTGTCTGTGGCTTCAATGTAGTGCTGGCTTTGAACTTTAAAGCATTCAGTTTTGCAGGACCAGGTTATCCAAAGGACCTCTTCCCTCCTGAGAACCTGCTCAACATTTGATCTTCTGTTGCACTGATAAATTAAGTTACTGAATTTAACAGAAATATTAGTTAGTTTATATTGGTACTTTCTTTCCATTGCTGGCCAAACACATACTTCCCAAAAGCTCCCCATAACTATGTATCTAGGATACACTTAACTTATATAGTGGTACTTGGTACTCAACTGCTTTGAAACTTATCAAATTTGATACTCAACACATTTTGACATGAAAATTTGTAGTAATCATTTGGTATTTGACGCAGAAGCTATAACTTGTTCATGTAGGCTGCCTTGGGGTTCACTACAATATTCCTTGTGGGGAAAATTTGTTTCTTACTCATCGTTTTTGGTACTCATTGCACCTCGCAGAAACAACTAGTGACGAGTGCCAAAGTACCACTGTATATTGAATTAAGTCATAACCTCGGTTTTTGCAGAACTTCAACTATAAATCAATTCATTAGGCTATGGAAAATTTTGAAAAAAAGCCTTCTCCAAGATTAAAAATAAACTTGTATGTTATATAGGTGCAGCTACATGTCTTATTAAACTTGGTGAAGTATGTTGTATGAAAACAGCCAATGTGTGAAAATAGTTTTTCATTATTTAGTTCAGAATCCAATAGCAGAAATGTGCTGCTCTTTATTTTATTTTTTTTTTTTTTTTTTTTGGGGGGGGGTGTCCATTCAGTCATCAATTTAAATTCCAGTTCAAAAGAATCAAACTTCAGTCATATTGAGTTAGGGAAACAATCTTCTTTATTTTTATAATTATTAATATTACACTTTGAATATTTTTACATTTTTCTATTCTTTTCCCTAAAGTGTCTGATCTCCTTAAGAATTTTTTTTATCACAATGGCCAGTAGAAAAATAACCAAACTCTTAAAAACAAAGACGCTCTTTAGCGCTTCCCAGGAGAAAAGAGAACCATGGAACAGTGCAGAGTGGAGACACTTTACAGTATGGGGTTAGGAAGCAATTTAGAGCAGGGGTGGGCAATTACGGCTCCTTCATGACTCGTGGACTTCAACTCCCAGAATTCCTGAGCCAGCATGG
>JAEANM010013787.1:0-14261 GCA_017656035.1 Myanophis thanlyinensis | reverse complement strand
TATTTCACAGCATTCCAGTTCAGTATAGCATGATGTATTTAATAATCATGTCTACTGTCTTAATTACCCTGTAAAGCAGGGTTCCATTGCTATCTGACCCTCCACAGCATTCCAGAGAAGTTACAAGACCATGGTAATTACCAACTGTCTGTGAGAAAATTAAACAAAAAAAGGCCTAAGTTTTTAAACCACCATTTTAAGCAACTTATTACTTCTGAGGAATAAATCATTGATTAAATAGCCTCCTTACCAGGAAAATAGCTATTCCATACCAAAGAATTTCCCTTTGCATGATCATGGAGAGAATATTAAGTATTCCTTAGCTCAAAAGGTTAGGTTTTATGTCTGTTCAATACTTTTTAATGACACATTTTTCTGCAATTTCACTGTAATCAAAGCCTTCCCCCCCCGCCCCCCCATGAAGCTAGTTGCTTACAGCTATTTGGCTAGTTTTAATTTTTTTTCATGGGTATAGAATATAAAAATATATTTAAGCATGTGCAAGGAAAATGCATTTGTAGAAGTAGAAACCTTTCGTTATTAATTAAATCTCTCATTTTGCTTGCTTTCCTTTGATTAGCGCACTAATTTTGTCTTTTCTCTCTATATATGTTTTGCAAGTGTTAATGGAAGCTCAAAATACACATCGGGTTAAAATGCACATTGATTTGAAACCTGTAAATCAGTCTGAGCACTGTGCCAAGCACCCTCATAGATCCTTTATAAGTCTAGAAGACACATACTGTTCAATGGGCATACAGTGACTTCTAAGTTAGTAGGATTGTACCACTTCAGGCTGCAAATTGAGGGTGGGATAGAAAAGATCACCTTTTCCTAAGGATCATATACCTACATTTTTTAATCCCTTACAAGTGTTCAGAGTCAGTTTGCTATGATTTAGTATTTGAGGTTTGTGTAGATATCTACTTTTTCTGTAGTGTCCATCTCTATGTGTAATCCTATTCAGAGTTTGTTTTCTCTTCAAAAGTCACAAAATACTTTTTATCTGGAATATTTGTGATAACTGACAAAGAAAGAAACTAAGAACAGAATCGTATATACTTTTGGAAAGCATTATTACTTCATTAGGGAGTCATTCTAAGATATTTTTAGAATCAGTTCAAATCTCCATTGTTTAAGTCTGCTTTTTTCTCACTGGCAATTTCTCTTTATCCATATGGCTTATGACATAAACAGACCTATACCTGAATGACACTACTTCTGGGAAAAAACGTAGAAATTCAGGGAAGAAAGACCTATATTCCTCTCCAGAATGCCTTCTCCTTCCAGGACATTAATATATCAATTGCCTGCTAATTTATAGATAAATAAATACAAAACTAAAGTAATATATTTGAATACACTTTATAATATTTCTATATGATACATCTCATTATATGAAAAAAAATAGGTGACCGGTTTTCTTTTGTGACTGCTCAGTTGGCTATCAAAGTAAAAACTACTGATGGGCAATTTCAAGGCTTGTTTCCTGAACTTTGGGGATTAAATTTGTTAGATTTTCAAATTGAACAAATTTCAAAGTAAGCAGGACTCCTGGGCACTCTAGCGTGGTCCAGTTTTCAATGCTACCAGTAATTGTCCTCACAAAGTACATATAACTAGGCCAATTTTCCAGGACTATGAAAAACTTCAAAAACTAACTAGGTATGCTTAGCAACCTGTATTTATTTTTTAAAAAAGGGATTGTAAGAGTCCATAAACACTAAATTAGACAGAATTTGCCAGAATTTGCCCCAACCAGCATTTTAATGATACAACAATATAAAATGTCTAATTTTTTAACTAATGAAAGTTGTATTGAAAACTATTTTTTATGCTCTAGGTAGCATATGTAGAGATAGAAGTATCAGCAGTACAATAGCAGACTTTTGTGTTGCAATCCAATCTTGTGGAGGCCCACACACTTTGGTGCCTCCTGGTGGGCAATGTAACTGAAAAAATATCACATAGGACTGACCCTTAGCAACTGCCTGGTCAAGCTCCTGCAGTTTTCTTTCAAGATTTCAGACGTGGTTTGCCATTGTCACGTTTCTAAGGCTGAGAGATGGTGACTGGTCCATGCGCTCACCCTCTGTTCATTTCTGGTATGAGACTTCAGTCACTATAGCAGATTGGCTCCCTACACAGGATGTACTGCATGAAAATAGAGAAATCCCCTGCTCCATTAAGATGTGAAAAACTTTATATATAGGGACATGCACCTGTATCTTTCTGATTAGAGATATTAAGGAAGGTGGACAATACATATCATTCTGAAAACTTCTAGATATCCTTTCCTGTAACTGCTGAGCACGAGAACCTGGATGTCTCCTAAAACTATTGCACTGAGTATATAATCTACAGTGAAGGTCTCTAGAGTTTTCAGATCCTGATAGAAGGTTTGAACCTCATGGAATAATGTAGGGCTACCCATGTTTGATGATGCCCAGTAAGGATGAAACCAGTAATACAACGTATCGTGGTGGTATTTTTTAATGTAACTTTAAAAAACCACACTCGGATAAAAAGGCAGACATTGGGAAGTGCTGCTTCAGCAACAGTATCTGAATACATTCTTATTCATTTAGAACTGTGATAATAAATAAAATGTCTCTAAATCAGATTTTTGTTTATTTTAGTTTTCATACTGAAAATTGCTCTTTTAACAGAGCAAAATTTGTATACAAATAAATTGGATGAATAAATGATTTCAGACTATGTAGCAAGGATACATATTGAACTTCAGAGCCACAACAAGCCCAAATTTTATGTGAAGCGGCCTTGTTTTGGTTGTTGTTGTTGGGGCGTTTGATCCTTAGTAACAATTTCCAGTTGAGAAAAGGTAAGAAAAACATTGCTCAACAAGGATGGTATATCAACATATGAAGCACAACACATATTACTCTGTTAGAAGTATCCACATGTTACTAAAACCTCCTTGAATACTTTGCACACTTCTTCATCTATGCTATCTATGCTAGTGTATATAATCCAGGCTGTGGCATATTGGTTCAGCCTAGGGTTAGCACATTTTTTGGAAAGTAGATCAGGTAAAGTATGACTAAGTCACAAAGATCTTTATGACGGTTAACAAGAAAGATTACAGAGAACAGAAGAAATCATTTGAAAAATATAGGTATGGTTCAAAGAGTACAATTTTGCACACATAAAATACAAGGCAGTGATAAGGAACATGAGATACTGAGGAACAGTAATGGATTCCATAATAATTTGTATTGGAACCAGATAAGAATGAAAGTATGCCTTCATTTCCTTGATTCATATATATTATTTTGCGATTAAAAGAAATCATGTTGGTAACTTGGGATATTGGAATTTCTCACAAATGTGGTTTGTTGTTTTATTTTGGTATCACAAATGAAAGATAGAATTCTTGTGGATTAAACAAAGAAACTTGAAAAATCCAGAATGTAGTCTGCATTTGATGTGACTTGATGTTCTTCTGTCAACAGAAGTAACCAGATGCTTTGATGATCAACACATTAGGAAAAAGCCAAGCCACAGCTAAATTTAAAGAAGGAAAAGAAAAAACTTGGAAAACAATTTTGTGCTCACTCAAAACCCAATGCAACCTCTACTCCACCCATAAATAGTTTAAAATAAGCCTTGAGACACATCTTTTTATGGCTAAAGACTCGAACCACAACCAATTAAATATATAAACTAGTTTTCTCTATCCAAATGTTTTGGGAATACAACACCCAGCATTACAATTTGGAGGTGGAAATTGTAGCTAAACACATTTGGAGAGCATAGAGGTGAGGAAAACAGCTAACATTTTACATCCACATGCATGTGCACAGGCACTGAAACACATACATATACAGAGATGCTGAATTCTTTAAAAACTGCTACTCAATTCATTTATTCTTTTAACTTGTATTAATTTTACAATATCACAAAATCTTATGGGTTTACTCCAAATCTAATATTACTGTTATGTAGTTAATATGTCCATTTACTATTTACATGGAACCACTCTGCTCCTTTGACTTGAAAAATAAATTTATATGAATTGGCAAGAAATAAATAACAATACAATTGTGTTGTACAGAATGGGCAAGAAATATGCTTTGTTTATAGGTGAATTGTGACTGTTCTATCTTCACCAACTTTCTTCTAAAAATATGCAAAATCTCCCTTTTTGGATAGGCAAGATAGAATACTAAATTGGAACAACTTTTTTTTCTTTCTTTTATTTATGAAGTGATTCTGCATGCATTCCTTTCTAGAAAATAATCACCTCAGTTCTTTTAGTTCTTTTTCCTGTCTTGTTATTTGGGTTATACTATTTGGTTATGATGCATTGAAGTAAGAGCATCAAAAAGGGGAGTGAATAGTTTGGTTATACTTAGTATGAGCTATAGAGAATTTTCTTAGAGATACAGAGGCTTTTGATAGAAATATTTCATAGTCAAATATGAACATCCAACCAAATATTTTAAAATACATTTACTTCTGCTATATTGTCCAGAGTGCAAATTATTCAACAGACATAGAGGCTATGCATGTGCACTCATAGGTTTGTAGCTCTACATGGGATACACCATCTCACCTTTTGATGGTCTGATCATAACTAATCAAGTAACTGTACAAAATCTATCAGCTTAGAAAGCAAATATGAATGTTGCCCAAGAAAAATATTGCCCAGTGTTGGTGCTGACACAGCAATATATGGCAAGGTCATTTAATGCTTTTTTAAATGCAGCCCTGACAAGGACAAAGCAGCAGCAAGTAATTGAATAGTATAATTTGCAAAGATACAATATATGTCTGAATAGAAGCTCCCATTTTGAATTTAGAAAACGTTGTTTCCTTTCTTTTATTTGTTTGGGTTTTTTTTCCTTTAAGTCAGTGTTGATTCCTGTTGACTGCCTGGACAAGTCCTTCAAGTCTCCTTGGAAAATTTTCAGAAGTGGTTTGCCATTTCCTCTTTTATAGGGCTAAGAAAAAGTAACTTGATTCAAGGTTGCTCAGTTGAATTTATGTCCAAAGCAGGACTAGAATTCACAGTTTCCTGGTTTGTAGCCTGATGCCTGTGATGCCTATGTTAAATTGGCTCTGTTTATTCCTACTTAACTTCATATTGTGTTCTTCTTCAAAATCTATCTTTTGCTTCTATAGAGTGTCACAGGGAAAATCACTGTACAATTCTGATCTTTGTAGGCCTCAACTTATCCCAGCATCTGAATATATCTTCAAGATCTTTATTGTGCTTTGCTGAAAAATACTCTACAGAGTATTTTTTTGGCTGTCAAAAGTAGCCTTCCATTTGAAAAGATCTTTTTGAAGGACTATGCTCTGGGTAAGAGATTTAAGAAGTGCTAACTTTGGCCCAGACTTTGAGCTATGGAAGGAAGGAAGGAAGGAAGGAAGGACATGAACATATCTTTGTGCAGTTAATATTTGTGGAGCAATTAATCAGGCACATCTTTCATCCCATCATAGGCTTCCAGTTTGATAGGATTGTTGTAATTCTATTAAATTACAGATACAACTACATATGCATACATATGCAGCTAATTACCGGTATATAAGCCTATACACCTTTTATAGCATTTGCTATCTCAATTACAACAGTAAGAGTCATACTGGTCATCTGTTTGACATAATACATGGTTAAAGTAAATTCTGGTCCTTCTGAATAAATCATTGGACTATGTACTATTTTTGTAGGGTCTATTTCAAAAGCTGGATCAGAAAAAGAAGAACAGTCCTTGAACTTGCCTCCTCAGCTAAAATAGTCTTTTTCAACCTGGTTTTCCAAGTATAAAGAACTTCAGTACCTATCAACCCAGCCAGTATATGGTTTTCTGCCTGGGGATGATGTGAGTTGTAGTTCAACAATCATAATTGGCATCAGATTGAGAAATTCATTTTATGTTATCTATATAAGCAATGGTAAACCTGAAAAACCCTTGCTAAAAAAAACCCTGCACAGGTGTATCCAGGAAGTCTCTGAGAATTGGACACAATGACCAGAAGGCTAAAAAAGGAAAGCAGAACAGTTGTTAACCCTAGGGAAGGCATATGTCTTGTTTGCTAGGATCCTAAAATGCACAACAATTTTCTTATGATGTCATATGATTTTAATTTGTACTTGAAGAAAGCAAATAATTAATTAAGGGCACATATTTGACAAAAGTCTAATCACTGCATATTCAGTAGTTAGATATTGTGAGTGGCGTTGCTGCTTCTGCTTTCTCAGCAATCATAGAGGAATATTTCATTTTCTTTGTTCTGCATGAAACATTCTCCCTTCTCTGCCTTTCTTTTTCTCTCTCACACACACTCATGGTCACATGCAAATAGACAATTGGAAATGGTTAGTGTAATAACATACAATAAAATATAGAAACCTTAAAATTAACATAGAGCTTTTTTAATTTTAGCATTGCTCACTTTAAATACTCCCTGCATAATGTTTGAAATTTATATGAAACCCTACACTCCTTTTTTATATATTCTGATGCAATATCTTTTGTTCATGTCAGAGGGGCTTGCTGTGAGAGACGATGTAGTCATGTTCTCTATTATTATGCTCTGTTCCAATAAGTATTTTAAAGAGAATATTTGTTGTGCAGTGCTCTTTGACATCTTGTAATTTTAACTCAAAAGACCTTTTCAACCAAGCGCCTAACATAGCTTTGCTTATTGCATTCATTTTCAATCAGATTTTTTTTTTACAGGGGATTAACTAAATCTCTCTAAAGATACCTATCACTGTAGGTATATGCCTACATGCAGGATGGGGGAAGGGACAGGGAAAGTGAGTAGAGAAGAATGCTAGTAAGATTTATCTTTAAAGGAACATAGTAAACTTGAAAAATATCATTTATCTTTAGAATGCATGCATCTGATATTACTAAAGGCTGGTTGACATTTTATGCATTTTATGCTTAGATTATAAGTATCCAGGCAATAGGAACTGCAGAGATTTGTACAATGAATAACCACACCACAGTGGTTAGATTTACTTGATACTGTCCCACAATGTAAGCCAAACAAGACCTAACATGCAACAGGAAATTATCGGAGAAAATTCTGACTGAATTAGCATGAAATCATTTGGTTTTATTGTTTTGTTAATGGTTCGTTGTTAATCTTTTGCATGTTCACAAACATCCCTTTGAAATTTGTAGCTTCAGGGTCAAATTGCATGTTATGTTAAGCATATGCTTTCATGCAACTGGTCACTCTTTTTTAGCCCCTCAGTCCTCCAAACCTGAACTAGAATTACAGTGATATGTACAGTGAGACATGCTTATTCTGCTCTCACACAGAGCATTTCCTACAAGGATTTACTCTAGACACTACTATTTGCAGCCAAGAAATGGAGTCAAGGAAAATCACATTATTTTAGAGTTAGGACAAGTTATTTTTCGGTGGGAAATGGCCATGAAAGAAAGAAAGGGATAATTTTCAATTGCATGCCATGTTATTTTTTAAAAACAATTTTAGAAGGCGTTCTGATTATGGTAACTTTCTTTAGGTGATAATGTACATTATTTTACTTGTGTTGTAAATCAATCTGGCTGCACTTGTATCACTATTTTTTCTGCTGACTTGACTGGTCAGGGTCCATGAACATGTATAGGCTAAATGATGCATACATACATAGTTCAAGAAACCAAATAGAAAAGTAGCATAGTACCCTTTGTATTTACAACAGAGTATATGAAAATCTCAACAGCGTTAATTAAATGTGTATAACATACATGGGTGCACAAAAACACTTTTCCATTTAATTCAGCACTCTCCTTGCAAAAAGAAAAGCAGAACATATAAACTTGTTCACAATCAACCCTTTGAACTCTAATTTTCCCATTAAAAGTTTAAATATTCACACCTACAATCATACACACTTACTTGCAGGCAATCATACTGAAAAATCAGTTTTAATCAGTTCTTATGTTTAGGATCTGCCATCCAGAATCATTTTAAATGAAAGTGTATTGGACTGTTGATCTCTAAGCATCTGCTTAACAATTCACCCATAACCTTAGAACAATTAACAATTAACAATTTTAGAAGGCATTCTGATTATGGTAACTTTCTTTAGGTGATAATGTACACCTAATGTATTTTGATTTGTACTCAATACCAGTAGGGATGAAACTATGCTGGAGAAAAACCATGCCAATCATAACTTGCAAACCAACAAGCCAATCTTGAATGGCTTGAGACTCTTGAAACTCCTAAAAAAGAGTCACTATTTTATGTTAAACTCCATTCAAATCTAGTATGTTTTGTTTAAAGGTCAGGACAAAACTGTCAGAATACGGTGTTCAGTTTTGAACTAAACAGCCCTTCTAAGCTCAAACATGTTGAACTTGGAACATTTTACACATCCCCTGTCTTTAGGCTCATTTATAAGCAATCAGAAAGACTTTTACGTACGTGGTTTGATTCTATGACTTGCTCACATTCCACAGAGGTGACATCCTGCTCTTGTAATGTGGCGTGTATTTACATAACACTGTCAGAAGGAGGTACAATTTCATATACTTAAGTTTCCTTGATTCCTAACCTGTAACAGTGTAACTAAAACCCCTCTGGTCCTACATCAGGATCTACCAATTAATAAGGACTAACACAGTACTTATTTCAAGCAGGATTGCCTTGGACTTTGTAGTATGGATTCATTTTAACTTGCCTTCCAGAATACTACTGTATTCATCAAGAGCTGTCTTGTACAAAATTAAAATTTTCTTCTAGTTAACCTTTCTAAACTGGGGGAAGAATTATCTTCAAGTCAACATAGATTAAGGTTGGCCTTAAGTCCACACAGAAAGAAAGCATGGAGAAAAAGAAAGGTTGTACCAAGCTAGTGCTTTTTCTTGAAATTCCCCTATCACATTCTAAGAACTATGGTATAAGTTAGCACTTTCGCCATGAAGAGAGCTTGCTTTGCTCTCTGATACGCTTACATGATTCACCATAGAAAATTAATAGTATTCTTGTTACTTAACCATCAATAAGGTGCTGTGTTTAAGTTGCTGGCCTAGGACTAACGTCTACCCTCAATCCTGAAAACCCAATACATGACTTTGGAACAATCATGCTTTCTAAATTCATCTAAACCCACAGTACTGTTGTAGGGAAAAAATTGAAGGACTGTTATATGCATTAATATTCAGAGAGGTAGTTAGTATCTACAATATAATCCATATACCCATATGCATTGTTTTATAGATTTTAACCTTCCTATGAGCCCTAGGTCCATGTGTGCCAGTTACAGCTCCTGGACGAAAAGTAGGATTTCAATCAAATAAATAATTATGTGGGACCAATAGGCTGTGTCTATTGAACCACTGTATACTGTACAAATTTTAACCAGGGGATACTTTGGAAATTCTTGTGGCTTTAAGGAAGTAGAAGTTCTTGCTCATATCTTCCTACAATTTCCCTCCTAGGATATCCTGAGATTGGCTTTACTCTTCCCAAATATTTTCAATCTGAGGGCCAAACAAATGAAGGTTTACATTATTTTTAATTCTTCACTGACATTAAGACTGCCAAATACTTCTACTGAGTCATACACTTGGGCAAAGCTTTTGTTTAGGTATTGTTTTATGACAATAAAGTGAATTTTCAGTGACAATTTATTTTTTTTCTCTTATTTGTAATTCTGGACATAGAACATAATAAAAAAAAATTCTTAAAGTTGTTATTTTTCATTTCTTTCCAGATCAATTTCGGAAATGTATGCTATGTGCATAGTTGGAAGTATCTTTGTGCAGGTCCATGCAATCAGAAGACTACAGTTTTTATCTGGACAAGACTATTCTTTTGAAAGTCCTATCTTCCTGAAATAGTTGGTCATGTGTGGCCATGCTTAAATCGGGACTTATATGTCTCCTCTGTGGAGTAACAATGGAGGACAGGATCCTTTGGGATTTCATAGTCTCTTGATAGAAACATAAGAAGTCAATTGCCTGAGGTCTTGATGCTGCTTGGCAGATAATCTGCCTTTCTAACAAATCTAGAATACTCCTCTGTGGGTGGAGCTCAGATGATCTCAGCAGTGAGATCAGTGCTTCAGTCAGAAAATAATCCTTCCTAGGTTTCCTTCCAAAGCAAAATCCTTCTGTGCTGGGAAACAAACCATTACTTGTTTTACAGTCACACTCATGCCCTAGGCAACATCAGTAAACCTCTCCACAATTTAGCTTTAAATTTTTCCAGATTTTTCTATGTCCAGTAAATACATTCTTTCTGCATAGCTCAACTGCTGGATCTTCCTACTCACTGCTAACCACAAACCACTTATGAAACTCATAAAATTCTCTCCCCCCCATCTGTCATTTTTTCCCTAATTATAAATTTCTCATAGCATTTAAAGATCTATAAAGTGTTGGTGTAATGAATTGTGCTCTGTTTCAAAAGCAAGAACAAATACATGATTCTCCCTCTGTATTAAAAAGAACAATACTCACAAATTTGCTCATTGTTAAATATTTTTCTCAGAAGATATGAAAATGGCACTTGGGAGAGTGTGTTTGTGTATGCAAGCATGTGTGTGTTTGTTTACTTTGTTTGGAAACAGCAGTGCAAGCATTCTGTTGTAAAATGTTTGTGTCAAGAGTTTAAATAAAAACAAAGTTACTCACATCTATAATTAAGAAAGAGAAGCATATATTATTTAGAAACCTGTATTCTGCACAACAAGAAATGGGGTTAGGTAGAGCTGATTTCCAAAAAGGCTCAAGGTTGCTCTACAGAAGCAAGCAGAAAAGTGCTAAGGACATCTTTACTGTCACTGAGTCTTCAGTCAAGGAGAAACAGCATCTTCCCCACATGTACATATACAAAAATAAAAATGCAATTTACTTTGCAGTTCTACTACAGTGCCAGGATAGGAAGGAGACACATAATTTAGATCAGGAAGACTAAAACAGGATGGAACTGCATAAAACAGGATGTCCCTAAGATACATCACAAAGCTCTTTAGTGGACTGTTGAGAGCATGACTGTGTCTTGGAAGGTAACACATGGTGATGATGGGCTATTGTCTTTACACATTTCCCTCCCTTTAAATTGTAGCAGAAAAACAGACTTCTGTAAAACACTTTGCATCCCGGTTTACAGAGTCAACATATTTCCCCCAACAAACTGGGTCCTTATTTTACTGCCCTAGGAAGGATGGAAGGCCAAATCAGCCTTGCACTGGTCAGAATCAAACTGGCTGTGGGCAGAATTAACTGGATATACTGCATTCAAACCACTGTGCCATCATATTCTAAATACACAATGCTAAGAGAAACAATTAAAAGAAGATGGAATATTCTGAGATATTTTAATTGAAAGTTTAGGAAGAATTACAGCAGATTTCTAGTGATACTAGCTACAGATAGATGGTCATGTAAAGCCAAAATATAAGGTTTGTTTGTGTCAACTTACCCATACCAGCTTCTATATTTTGGACTCCTGTCAGATCACCTATCTCTATTGTATGATACAGAATACAAATACATCCAGACATAGGCACATGTACACACAGACACGCACAACGTGTGACACTGAAGGGAAAATAAAGTGCTAATGACACCGTCTCTGCACACTTCCTAAGAAAGCAGGGTCAAGATGAGCTGCCGCTTCTGGAGCCACTTTAAGGGTCCGGAGCATTTTCACAGTCTTTGCACTCTCTGTGGGTGTGAGACACTCCAAATGAAGTGCAGCTCCACCAAGCACGTCCTGCTCTTTCTGCATTAAATGGCAGAATTGGTTTTCATAGCAGAGGAGAACACATCCTGCAACCTTTTAAAGGATTGGCACAGCAAGTCCACTTCCCCCATGCGTTAGAGAGCTCCAGGAGGTATTGCATCTGCCCGAGGCACAATGCCTCTTAGAGCTCTCGACTGAACAGTAGAGCTCTTTGCATCCCGGCACAGCCCTCTGAGTCTATACCCTGCAATTTAGCTCTAAGGTGGAAGGAGGGGGGGGGGTGTCAGCTGCTATATTATCATGCATATCTGCTGTTTTCTCCGGGGAAGGCTTTGTATTCAGAAGGATTATTATGGGGCAAAAACTGTAAATCTCGGTGGTGATTAAAATGCCGAAAGAAAGACACTCTTCTATCGCCACTGTTTTTTAAGGCCCTTTGCAAATGATCCATTTATAGTGTAACAAATGTACAGTTGTTGCTAATTAGCCGTGGGGCTATCCTGATATTGTCTGTCAGTGAAAGGCGTCTGTCTGGGTGAAATCACCAACTGCAAACAGCAGTATCTTATGGCTGGGAAAAAATACAGTTCTTCCCTCAACAGCAGGTCGTCCTCAAGAAGAAGGCTGTTTGGAATGGCAGAGATCACTGGAGGAATTCGATCCTTGGCAAGACCTCTTTAGAGGATCCTCACCTCTACCTCTGCTAGATTTTGTTCTTCCTGAAGCATTTCTTGGCTCAACAGCACTTTAAGATATTAGCACACAGAATTCATACTTGGAAAAAAAAAGCTTTAGACATAGTTAGGATGAAAGAAAAATAATGTAAAATATGTGTTAAAATGCAATATTTTGGGTGAAGATTGCTTCTCTCTGTCAATTTCAATTGCAGATCAGTGAGGGAAGAGTGGGTAATTATGAGTAATACCCAGCAAGATTGATACAGATTAGAAATAGGCTGGCTAATCTTATTTCTAGCCACTGTTACCACTAGAAAGTGTCCATGATGTAATTTATGGCAATCGACATGGCTTTCCTCTAGGCTCACATAATGACATGGCTTAAAGATAGTAAAGGGCCTCAGAGGCAGAAATTCTGTCCTATATAGCCCTTTTCTTCTTTGACTTCCATGCCCTAAAAGTCATATAACAAAGATATCGATACAACTACATCTTTGTTCTATACCATGCAATTCTTCCTGAGAATTGGAAGAAAGAAGAGCACCAGAGACTAGGTAGGAGTAAAAGGAGACAAAGAGTGACAAAGAGGCAAAAATGCTTATGGGGATTCTTAGAGAATAAGACTACTTAAATGAGATAACTTTGTTTTCAAAGGGGCATATAGGTGAAATAAAGTATTGATGAATCTTTTTCTATTGCTTTTATTTCCCAGAAATGCTACTGTAGGCTATTTATAATGCTGTTTATAATGCTGGATGTTGCTAGATATCTTGTACAGTTCATAATTATAACCAATACTATATCTTTAAGTTCAGAAACATCCATTAATGGACCAAAAATAGTATTCTGAATCCATCCTTTATTGCTGATATCAACAGCTCTTCCAATGTTTCAAAATACAACCTTATCTAGCATCATGGATATCTTAATATATATATTGAAGCAATAGCATGGAAGACACTTGATCTAAACATCCAAACACCAGCAGTATCCACATACATATCCAAAGTAGGCTTTGATTGCAGTGCAGTATGGCATTGTGAACAAAATAGTGTGCTTTATATTATGTGATACATAGATGCATGCATAAACGAGGTGAGGTTTGATCACAGTCTGACTACAAAACCATGGATGCTGTTGAGTATTATTATAAACCATTAGTTACAAAACAGCAAACTTAGATTGTAGCAGAAAAAACTCCCCACTTATATCACTTTTTTGACTATTAACATGTCCATATAGTATAGTAGTTATGGTAATGGTATAGATATTCATTCAACCATTTGCAAATTCCTTCAACCGTAAGATTCACTGTGTTACTATAGAGAATCGGAGTAACACAGAGATGATCTTGGAGAAGGTATGCATCAGGTAGAAAAACATGAATTATATCTGGGTGGGAAAAGAAAAAAACCAAGAAACTTAATTTGATTCCACCATAACTCTTTTGGGCATAAATCACTGATGTCAAACTTGCAGCCTGCAGGCCAGATATGTCATCCATTGGCCATGCCCAACCTCAGTTTACTGAAGGGAAAAAAGTTATGATATGTCACGTAATGATGTGATGATGTGAGTTTGACACCCTTGGTATAAAGGAAGGGAAAAGAAAACACTTTCAGTTTTAAAGCTTCTGTAATTATAGTTTATATCAGTGAAATAAAATTCAACATTTCTTTTGTAGAGCCTGTTTCCTGACCTGGACTATGTTAAGGTACATGACTTTGGGCCAATCATTTGTTCAGATAAAATTAGTAAAGACCTCCAGTTTTTACCACCTTGAGTTCTCTAAGAGGGGAAGCAATATTTATTTATTTTATTTATTTTATTAAATTTCTATACCGCCCCTCTCCCGAAGGACTCGGGGCGGTGAACAGCCTATAAAACAGTACAATA
>JAEANM010013786.1:0-14261 GCA_017656035.1 Myanophis thanlyinensis | reverse complement strand
ATAAATAAATTTGGGCTTATACTTAACACAGTTTAACAGCAGAAAATGGAAATGGTCTGGCAGCTTTAGTAATGAAAGTCAAGCAGCACAATGAAAAAAACTGGGGCTAAAACACAAAGCAGACAAAATTAATGACGACTGGAACAGCAACTAGTTTTGTAATTGACAGTGAAGAGGGAGATAGCATCTACCTTTTAGGATTGATAATCAGCAGTAAAGCACAAACAGTCAGGAAATAAAGCATAGACTTGGTAGGATAGCAATGAAAGCCTTGGGAAAAAACCCTGTAAAATGCTATATTGGGTCTATATCGGGGTCCCCAACCTTTGGGCTGTGGCCCATGTGGTCTGGGCTGTGTGAGTAGCTGGCCAGTGCAACCACGTGTGTGTGTGTGTGTGTGTGTGTGCGCGCGCACACTGCCCCACTCATCGGGAGATAGCCATATTATGCTTTTGAGTTAGTTTAACTCCTGGTGACAGACTAGAAAAGTCCCTGCATTTTTCTTGGCAACATTTTCTCAAGTGGTTTCTTATAGCCTTCTTTCTAGGGCTAAGAGAAAGTAATAGGCCCAAAGTAACCCAGCTGGCTTTGTAGCTAAAGCAGAATAAGAATTTAGGGGTCCCCAACTGCTGGTCCATGGATCAGTACCAGGCTACTGCATACCAGCAACTGGACCTCACAAACAAGTGAAGCCCAATCCGTGGGATGCAGACAGCATGTGAAACCATGCTCCTTCCAGTTTGTGGGAAAAAAACTCTAAGGAACCGTTCCCTGGTGCCCAAAAGGTTTGGGGCCGCTATATTAGTTTCTTCACATTTGGGATTCTATAGCATTAGGAGGACTGTCAAGAGGCAGACTCTGTCTCTACTGCAAGCGGATTTCAAAGTCTATTTTTGTGGCTGTCGAGATCCCCCCTTGGCTGGGGCTCCAGTTAAAAGGTTGTTTTTTTTTAGCAAAAATGAAAAAGCCCATGCAGCTATCACTAGGCATAACAGAGCTTTTTGCAAGTGTATGTGTAATTTTTAGATTATAGTACTAACTCAAAAAAGCTACTTGGCAATTGGATTTAGGGAAGAGTAGCCATACAATGTAACATGGAAGGGGAAATGGAGAGATTCCGTTCCCAATTATTTTTGATCAAACTTTGCCAACCATGGAAAGGAATCCCTTTCCATTTACTTCATTATCCATTTTATTTCCAAGAAAAATTAGGTCAATTGCTGGTTACAGAGTTCTCATAAAAAAGTCCAACCTGAAACATGGCTAAATTGAAATGTAATTTGTGTTTGGTTCTTTGCTAGGCTCTCAAAAAGTGTAATAATCAAATATGATTCACCTGCCTTTATTTGATACTAGGACTTTGATAGTGAAGAATTATCCCAAGATTGTGGAAGATTCCACAAAGATGGTTTTGAACTTGGATCTTTGTTCTCTGCTCTCAGAAGGGAGATCTGCTAATTTCTGGATGTTCCAAGTTGTTCTATCAGTAATCACAGGGCTATGTTCAAAAGGTGACAATAGAGACAATACAAAACAACCACTTCATAAACACATGGCACAACATAGGAGAAGAAACCCATCAGAACTAGATTCAGTAGTCCATCTGCATTTAAAAGACAAAGGCTACTTTTTTGAAGACAGCAAGCTCCACATTTTGGACAGAGAAGATCGCTGGTTTGAAAGAGGGGTCATAGAAGCCATCTATGTCAAAATTGAACAGCCCTCTCTCAACAGAGAGGGAGGGATACAATATTATCTATCTCCAGTCTATAACACAACCCTTTCAACAGATCCAAGAAGGCTCCACACCCATTTGCACCACTCAGGTGACTCTGATGACACAGATAAACCTCCAGGTGACCTTAACAATTCACTAAAAGGATGCAAATGATCAACTGTCTGCAAGGAATATAAATCCTTCCATTCCCCACCATCCAGTCAAAGCTGAAGAAGCTTCTTGGATGAGAAGCAAAATGTCTTTGAAGAAAAACCAACAGGTTCATATTTATGACGGCTCCAAGGTCCTGGGGTCATATGATCATCTTTTTGCAATCTTCTGACAAGCAAAGCCAATGGGAAAGCCAGATTCACTAACAGACTCAGTGTTAGTAATTTAACAACTGTGGTGATTCACTTAACAACTGTGGCAAGAAAGGTCAAAAAATGGACCAAAATTCACTTGACAACTGTCCTGCTTAGCAACGGAAATTCTGGGCTCAACTGTGGTCTTAAGTTGAGGACCACCTGTATTCCAAGAAATAAAGTGATCTGGTTGTGGAACAGAAATCTGGGGCAGCACCTTATAACTTGATTGCTATTTGCAGCTCAGATGGAAAAGATTCACATATGCCCCATGAACCATAAATTTCATGTCTCTAGAGCAGTGGTGTCAAACTCAAGGCTCATGGGCCGTATCCAGCCCACGATGTGGTCGGATCCAGCCCGTGGGGCTGTCTTGGAAAATATAAGGGACCAACCTGTGTCGCTTTTGCCCGGTCTACCCAATGCAAAGAGGAAACACTGGGCCAATGTGGCTTTGGATCGATCTACCCAGTGCGAAGAGGAAATATGCCAGCAGTTTGGGGAGTGACATCAAGCTGGCCATGCCCACCCAGTCAGCCAAATCCATCCAGTCATTCACGCCCAATGAGAAGTGCCAAGCTGGACATGCCCACCCAGTTGGCCACGTCCACCCAGTCGGTCATGCCCGGCAACTCCCCCCGCCCGAGGTCAACCACAGCCCTGATGCGGCCCTCAATGAAATTGAGTTTGACACCCCTGCTCTAGTGTAGATGGGCCTTAAAAATGATTCAATAGAATGCCAAGTATAGAATGTGCGAGCTTGTATTGAAGTATTATGCAATTACAAAACAAGAGCATATTTTGATGGGTTGTTATATTTAATCTGAAAACAATGAGCAAAACTGTTATAGTGAGTCACAATACAGCAATAGCAATACCACTTAGACTTATGTACTGCTCCATAGTGCTTTATAGCACTCTGAGTGCTATAAAATGCCAGCATATGCCCTCAACAATCTGGATCTTCATTTTACTGACCTCAGAAAGTTTGAAGGCCAAATCAAACTTGGGCCCCCATCAGGATTGAACTCCAGGCTGTGGACAGACATAATCTTTCTGCAAACCACAGTACCCTTCCCATTACTCTACCACTGACTACTCACCAGTCAGTTCCACATGCATTTCCTCTTCTTGGTTGTTAAGAGCATTATACAGGATTTGAGCTGTGCAGATTATCAAGTCATGGCTCTTTACCATATCTGAGAAGAATAGCTTCTGGATACTATCACCACAAACAGATGTAATTTGGAATTGACTTTGCAAGAAACTGAACTCATTCTTCAGATGTTGGTCGACTAGAGGTACCTGCCAGGACAAAGATGCTGTAGTAAAACATTTTCCAGGGGACAAAACAGACACCATTAGGCTGTGTACATTTCCAAAATGTTTTAGAAGAGGCATTTTTGAACTGGAAAGAGCACAGCTCTTTTCTGTTAAAGCAAATCCTTTTCTTCAGACTTACATGTGCCTGAAGAAAAAAAGTTGTTCCTTTAACTTGTGCAGAAACCTGAAAAAGAGGGTGCTTTTATAAATAAGAGAGATGTTGTACTTGTTTGAGGCCCAAAGTATTTCATCTCTGAGGTGTTTGTAATCCAAGAAGCCATGGGTTTTGGAAAACGATCTTCCACTACCTTCTATCTACTGTTACTTACTGTGTTGACTAACACAACCACCTTGTTCTTGTCTCGACTCTCCAAGTGCTTCTTACAAATGTAGACAGCTGCTCGGGTCTTTCCAGCTCCAGTTGGCAGCCATATGATTATATTCTTTCCTTCCAAAGCAGGCCCAATGACCTCCCACTGATAATCACGCAGTTCCATTGAATCCTGTTTGGAAAACCTGAACTATAATAAAAAAAAGAAAGCAAAAAAAAAAATGAAAGCATGCAAAAGCCAAACCAATTCAGCCCAATTTTTTAACTTAATTTGTTTGCCCAGATCTTGATGAAAAAAGCCATTTCCCATTATGTCATGATAATAGATTTAAGGGCTGAACAGTTAAATGTTGATTCACCTGTAACAGGAAGTTACTGTAACTACAGGGCTGATGCAAGAGGAGAACAACCAACTCAGCTGGTTGATAACTCCCCTTTAAGAGGTAGATACATAAGGTAACCAGTAGAGGGCATCTCTCTTCTTCCTTGCCTGCGTGTTTGATCATTGCTATCTGTATCCTTGATTCATTGTTTATTCATTGTGAGAGTTCATGGTTAAAGTATGTTACTACGTGTATATATCATTGTATAATATATAAACCACTGTATATAGTAAAAGACTCTGTGTGCTGTATCTTATTGCTCCTGGGTTATAGCATAGAGGAAATCTCTCTGTAAAAAGACTCTGCCACCACTGCATACACTCTGACACATTATATAAACCCTGTGGCATGCAGAAGGGCACAATCAAGTCTATTAAAAAAAACCAGAAGAGATTTGACAGGGATAAGGAGAAGGCAACAGATTAATCAAACATACAAGGGAAATAATTAAAAATATGGTGAATACAAGGTGAAAATATATAGGTGGGAGTTCATTTTTGCAGTTACCTATGGACCATATTGTTCAACCCCAGTCTAATTTCCTTTCCGTTAGCTGGACCACCTCCCATAAGTTGTCAAATTCTGGCTAGTGACAATAGAAATTAAACTCCAGTTAAGAGACCACCATAGTGCACTCAGATGGTCTAGAACGGTTAAAAACCAGTTCTAGAAGATGGAGCAACCTTTACAAATATATCCTATTATTTGGATAAAGTATTTGGTTTGCTGGTTTTGAAAATTTTACCATATAGCTCCACTTTCTTTTAATTTACTAAGTTACACTTTCAGGCCTATATTTTCCCACTTTCTGTACAGACAGTCTTCGACTTACAACCGTTCGTTCGTGACCATTCAAAGTTACAACAGCACTGGAAAAAAAGAGACCTGTGACCATTTCACACACTTATGACCAATGCAGCACCCTGGGGTCACGAGATCAAAATTCAACCGTTTGACAACTAGCTCACATTTATATGTTGGTTGCAATGTCCTGGGACAAACTGATTGCCTTTTGCAACACTCTGATGAGCAAAGTTAACGGGAAACCTAGATACACTTCACAATCCTGTTACTAACTTAACAACTGCAATGATTCACTTAACAACTATGGCAAGAAAGGTTGTATAATGGAGCAAAACTCACGTAACAAATGTTTCGCTTAGCAACAGAAATGTTAGTCTCAATTGTGGTTGTAAGTCGAAGAGTTTTTGTGTTGCCTTGTGTTATCAATGCCTTAGAAGTCAATTTTAAAAGTTTTGGGGACTGACCAGGAAAGTATCCATGAACTATTCAACACAAAACCAAAGCATTCTTTATATATCAACAATATCAGTTATATATCCTATATAATGGAGCTAACTCTCTGGAAACTTGAAAGTATATTCAGGGTGCTCTTACAAAAAAAAAAAAAGATTGTAACAAAAAACCTTGTTCATTCAGCAGAACAATTGTCATAGTGGGTATGGCTTTAATTAAAAGGCAATGTAATAAGTTGCTCTCCCATGTTACTCTACTTTTGTTTTAACAAATGGACCTAATTCAGAGCACTGAGGTAACAGCTATCCTCTTAATTCCACCCTCCCCCCCATCCCCCACCCCTATTCTGAGCATTTTGGGAACATGCTTACAAACAAACATATTAGCAGCTAATACTTTGCTTTGAAAAGGTTTATATAATGCTTTAGCTTTCTTTAAATCAAAATGTTATTTATTTTGTATGCACACATACATATATGTACAGAAGTTGGTCAGGAACCTTAAAGATTTACAGTGTCTTTTTAACTAGTTTTACAGAAACAATAAATAAACATGGGTCTGTGTGTGTGTGTGTGTAGATATATGTATGTGCATGTGTTCATACATATGAAAATAAACAGAAAAAAACAAAAAGAATTACAAACTATCAATACATGTCACATATCCATTAAATATTTAAAAGTATTGAAATTAAAGGAAAAAATGGTAATACTCAATTATTGTAAAGTCATGAAATCTATGCAAAAGGAAAACATACATCCTTTTCTGATGAATAGATAACATTTCCTTTTTGAACTAAATAAATTATACATCTCTTGAATCCAGCCCTTAATATCAGGATATTATTACATTCAGGTTTTTCAAAATATTCTCTTAGCAGCATCCCAAGCCCAATGTCACCATACTGTCTAAAACAATCTGTTTCAAAGTCTGTTAAATTACAAAAAGATGTCAGTGACTTTAAGTATGCTGTATCTAATATTAAGCATAAACAGAAATAACAGGCTATGCAAAGAAACCCAATGTATTATAAACCTGTAAACAATTAAAGTATTTACAGCCCGGAAGCGAATGCCCAATTCACTACAAACCATCTCAAATTATATACACATTCAATAGCCTGACCTGGATGCAACAGAAAAGACTTCTAAGGTATGAAGCCACATTTCCAATGCCCTAATCCTTGCACAGTTTCTATTATGCCCAGTGAGAACTTGAAACGAAACCAAAAATGCTCCAGTGTTTGGACTGTGGAGCTCCAGCCAAGGGGTATCTCGACAGCCACATAAATAGGCTTGGCAAACCACTTACCTTCGAGATACTCAACTTCTGCACAACCTCCCCTCAATACTACTGGATCCCAAATGAGAAGAAGCTTCCTTATTATGTTCCAGCTGACTTTATTCCTGTTTCTAAAAGGAAACCCTGCCTTCTTTGGATGCCGGTAATTAACCTATCGTGACTTTTAAAAGCACAGGAGCTATTTGTCTCTCTGTGTAACTTATTCTCAAATCAAACTATTTTCAGGAGAATTCCTAATTGCAGTACCAACTTGCACAAGGGAGCAGAGGGATGTGGGGAGGGGGGCGGCCTCTGGCTCTAATAAGGGGGTCCCTGCATCCTCCCCCCACAATCTTCCTCCATCATCTGCAATTCCTAAGAGCCAATGTGATAAAGTAGTTGGGGTGCTATACAAGGACTGGAGGAGAGATCCAAGTTCAGGCCGAGCCCTGGAATCTACACAGCAATTTTTGCCCAGTTAATTTTATCCCAGCCTACCTCACAGGGATGTGGTGAGGAAAATAACAATAAAAAAGTGCTAGGATCAGTATCTTAAGTTTCTGGATAGAAAATTGGATAGAACTCTCTAATAGTGTTTCTCAACCTTGGCGGCTTTAAGATATTTGGACTTCAACTCCCAGAATTCCCCAGCCAGCAAAGCCAAACATCTTAAAGCCGCCAAGGTTGAGAAACACTGCTCTAATAAGAATTGCTACTACTATGCCAGGCAGATAGGCTAATTGGTAAACAGGCCACCATCTGCTTTCTTCTATACTAGAGAATGTCCCTCGCTGCCCTGATTTAGCCCTCTCCTGCTGTTTTCTATCTGTACTTTTAGACATGGCAGCTGAGACATACGATGAAAGAAAGCTAAGTTCCCTAATAGCATGAGAGGACTGGCTCAATAAGAAATGTAAGCTTTTATTATGCGGATCAAGGTTCCAGAACGGAACCAGAATTGAATGTTAAAGAGAAAGGCAAATAAAAGATTGGTGCCTGCGGGATTTACCTCAGTGACTGTTCTTCCAGACAAGAATACATGGTCCAAGAAAACTAAAAGGCCAGAAAACTGAATGTGCTGCTTGAAATGCAGCTCTGATATATCAAGTATTACCTGTATTTTCAGGAAATCTACAAGCAGGATATAAGCATTGTAATACTTTGAAATTACATCCTTCAGCTCCTGGTGCTGAAAAACATATATCCTATTCAGAAAGTATTCAGACCTCCTTCACTTTTTTCAACTGATTCTACAGTTGTTGAAATTCATTCATTCCCACCTCATTAATCGGATGGGCTGGCTGCTAAAATAAAGCAAGGTTATGGCCTACATTTGAAAGGAGATGGAAGCCTGTAATTGTGGAGTCACCAACGAGAACAAAGAAAATGCTTATTCACAGAGAATATGTAACACTTGTAGCAATTCTAGGTGATTAGAGGACTGATAAAAGTAACAAAGAGTTATATAGCTAAGCTAAAAGTTAGGTGTAGAGATGGCCTGGAACAAATAGAATGTGCATTAGATAAATCCTGGAGGATTCATTAGCCAAGGTTTAGGAATAGGGACACTAGAGATCAATAGAACAAACTGTTAGATCATCACTAAAATGTTTATTAGATGGTATTGCTTATTATCCCGCCTTGTTCCGCCTTCTGCTTTAGTGAAATTGTATAAAGCTTTCTTAATCCTTTGTTCTGGGCTCTTGACATTTTGGCCAGGACCCCTTTTCTTGAAGCACTCCAATAAAAGAAAACAAAAACTGCACCTCGTGTCTGGGGTCCTTCATTGATCTCAGCACCGGGCTCAGACATGAATTGGGGACAACAAATCTATATTCAGTACCTCATAATGACAAAACGAAAACAGAATTTTAGAAATGTCTTTTAATTTATTGAAAAGAAAAATAATCACATCTGCATAAGTATTCAGACGCTTTGCAAAAACACATGAAATGTAGCTCTGGTGCCTCCCACTGATTGTGCTGATGTTTCTACACTTTAAATGGAGTCCACCTGTGGTAAATTAAATCAATTGGGCATGATTTTGGAAGGTACACACCTCTCTATAGGAGGTGTCACAGCTGACAATGCGTACTGTAGCAGAGCAAAAGTCATGAAGTAAAAAAAACCTGCCTGCAGGGATCAGAGATAGGATTATTGCAAGGTACAGATCTGGGGAAGATACAATAAAATTTCTGCTGCAGAGAAGATTCCTAAGAACACAGTGGCTTCCATAATTCTAAAATGGAAGAAGTTTGATGCAACCAGGACTCTTCCAAGAGCTGGTCACCTGGTCAAACTGAGCAATCAGGAGAGAAGGGCCTTAGTAAGAGAAGTGAGGAAGAACCCAAAGGTCACTTGGACTGAGCTCCAGAGATCCTGGGTGGAGAAGGGAAGGGCAACCATCACTACAGCCCTCCACCGATTTGGGCTTTATGGCTAGATGGAAACTTCTCAGATGAAAGATGAAAACACTAGATGAAAACACATGAACGCATATGTACAGTTTTCAAAAAAGCATCTGAAGGACTCTCAGACTGTGTGGAACAAACTCCAAGGGGGCTTCCATGTCTATGGAGATTCTCAGTCATCCAGATCACGGTTGCCCCAAAGGTGCTTCTTCAAGAGGCAACTGGACTTTTTGGTTTTTCTTTGAAAACATTTTGCTTCTCATCCAAGAAGCTTCTTCAGGGCTTTCATGTGCTTCATACTTTCTTGAATATACCATAAACCTTCAGTACAGGTAGATCTTGATTAATGGGATTAATAAAGCCCACAACATGGCTGTATTATTCAAATGTGTACTATTCAAGTGATAGCAAGTGATAGTTTAGGGTAAAATAAGGTTTCTGGTTTGAGGGAAGTAAGCAATAAAAATTTTTAAAGGTCATTTTTGAGGTTTATTCATTAAATATACCAGCGAAAGATTAGAGTTGTCAAAGTTAGGAATGCTCTATCTAATTCAGTGGTTTTAGCTACAAATTTTTCAGAGTTTCAGTCACAAATTGACTTCCGTGGGCCTTACATCATGCTTAAGTGGTTAGTAGAGGGGTCCTGCATATAAGGCAGTGTTTCTCAACCTTGGTGACTTTTAAGATGTTTGGACTTCAACTCTCAGAATTCCCCAGCCAAGAATTAAAGTCGCCAAGGTTGAGAAACACTGATATAAGGCCACTAACGTGCCTATCGTCCCTGGTATTTTTTCTTTTATTCTTGTTCTCGGTTTTTTTTTTTTTTGGTTTGTTTGACAAAATTCTAAATAAGTAAAATTAATACATTCTGAAAACATTCCTGCTAGGCAAGGCAGGCAGACTGGCCTAAATTAAAAAAAAAACCAAATGCATCAGGTGAACTTAATCACCACAAGCGGGATGATAAAAAAAAAAGACAAATGACCCAAAGTGTACCTGCACGTGACGAACCTTCGGCAGTTTTTTTCCGCCCCAGAAAGGACCCCTCCCTCGGACTACAGTACCCGCCATGCTTTGCGCCCAACGCCGGCTACCATCTGGAGACGGGAGAGCGCGCGCGGGGCCTGTTGGGAGGGCGCGCACTTGTGTGTGATTGTGTGTGCGTGTGTGTCGGCTGCCGGGGAAGGTGGCGGAGCGAGCGCCCTTCCCTGGCGCCTTCTCCTCTCTCTCTCTCTCTCTCCCTTCGCCGTCCATTCATTGCTGCCCTGCGGGCTGTCCGCGCCCTTCGTCTTCGCCGCCATGGAGGCGCTGATTCCGGTCATTAACAAGCTGCAGGACGTCTTCAACACGGTGGGCGCCGATATTATCCAGTTGCCGCAGATCGTGGTGGTCGGGACGCAGGTGAGGCAGACGGGGCCTGAGCCAGGGTGACCTCCGCCCGGGCTGGAGTGCGAACAGATGCCCTTGAGGGGACCCCCCACTCCTTCAGGAGCGGAGCGTTTCAGTGGGATGCGGGTGCAAGGGGAGATGGGTTTCCTTTCTGATCTTGGGGGTGGAGGGGTGTTGAGAAGGAAATATCGGCCGGCCAATGTGAGTCTTGCATCGTGCGGGGTTGTGTTGTGTTTGTGGGTTCTCTAAATGCATATGCCTCCCAGCGAGTCTGGCAGGTGTGCAAATTTAAAAAAAAAAATGCATTTATGGATATTGCAGTTGTGATTAGCATTGGCAGCCTTCCAGTTGTAGGACTGGAAGTGAGCTTTATTGCAATTGTATTGAAGTATTTAGAAGCTGCTTGAGTGTAGGGTTAAGTTTTATATAAAGAAGTGAAAGGGGTCCTGATGTGTTTATTAGCGGTGGTAAGAGCTGTATTGACACAAAAGCTTTTTTTTTTTTTGAACCACGTGTTATTCCCCTCCCAGAATGAAAGAAGTCACTCTCAAATAAGCCCAGAGACTCTTTCCAGTCCCGACTTAATAATCAATAATTATTTACTAGCAAATTAAGGGGAACACAACAGGCCTGACATCCTGTAGACTGCAAATAGGCAATATAAATTTTGGGGGGATGGCACCCTAAATCAGGAGTCCTCATTGAACTCATTCAGTTCATTGAACTCTTCTGATCGTTCATCAATTCCCAAATATTATTTGATTTTTAAAAAAAATAAATTTTACTTTAATAGCACTACTAACAGTAACAGTAACCACTTGGATAGTGCCAGCAATTTTGTGGGGTTGATACTGACTACTTTGGGGAAAGCTGCATTAACGCTATATTTTAAGGTTATCAAAAGGCCTGCCTCTGGTGGTTTGTTTTGCTGTTAAATCCTAAAGATGGGATTAGTCAAGGTTGTTAAACCATTTAACTAACATTTAAACCGAATAGGAAAAGATATTGGAAATATTGCAATGGTGCTAAAAGTTAATGCATTTAAATGTTGAGCAGGTAAAGTCCTGAGCTTGTTAAAGCTAAAAGCAAAAATGAGAAAATTCTGACCATATGTACTAAATAAGAGAAGTTTGTAGGTCTTTTGTGTCTAGCTTAGTATATGCTGTCTGGAACTATTGTACACAAAGATTTATCCTTGCAACAACTGTGTTAAATAGGTCTGTATGCTGTCACTTTATAAACGAGGAAATGCACATGGTAAACACATGTAGTCTTATATAGACAGTATATAGGTGCTATGGAGGGATTTGGAAGTGATAACGAAAAATATTTTATTCAGAACAGTTTAGAAGTGAAGCTGTAAACAGGGATTATTCTGTCAGTTGCTTACAGGGTTGAGTAGCTAGGAAAATATGAATGCCACACCCTGTTCTTCAGAGGAAAATGTGTATAAATTATGATTGATAAATAAGGATTAAAATTGTAGAAACCACAAGAGGTCAGATCTCAGTGGTAAGAATTCAGGGATATAATATTGTGAAAATTAGAGAATATGAAAATCAGATGGTTACGTTAATATATTTCTTTGTTAAAGTTAGTTGTCGCTCACCTTGTCTAAAGTGATACTAGGCAGCTTACATTTTAATAAATATAGAAATATAAAATTATAAATATAAAAACAAACTGACAAAGGATCAAATACATGTGTAAGGGATAGCATTTTTCAGGTGGGAAAATAGAGTATTTTGGTTAACATATTTGCATTATTTTTCCATAATATATTCAGGGCTAAATTTACTGAAATCTTGCTCTGGTGCTGCTAAACTTGTACAATGAAAAGTGGAAGATCTTAGTCTTCCTGTCTTATAACTGAAGGCACAGATCAGAACAGAATTAGTAGAAACTTGAATGTCTACGGAGATTCTCAATCATCAAAGTCATGGTTGCCCTCTAGGTGCTTTTCCAAAAGATGGCAGGACTTGAATTTTTTCCTTGAAAATGTTTCATTTCTCATCCAAGAAGCAACTTCGGAGTTCTTTGAAGACTTGAAATTATTAAAAGTAATAATGCAAAGGAAGTAGAGAAAATGTTTCTCATTGATAGGCTAATGGCTCTGTAGGCACTTCTCAAAGGAAATTAGTTCTGTGTAAGTTGAATGTATTTGCATAATTGTTTATAAACTATTTCACTTGTTTGCCACATGTGCTAGTTTTGGAGAAGAGGAATATATTTCAGTGATTGTCATTTTTATTTGTACTTGTCTGTAACTTCTAATTGATGTCACTTAAATTCCTTCAAGCATAATTTTGTACCTATAAAGACAAGAAACTTGATTTTTTTTTTTTGAAAAAAGTTGGAATCTCTTAGAAAAGAGATCTATGTTCATAATAACAATCTCAGTTTTTTCATAGCATGTATACAGGCTTTATGAGAAAAGTATATTGTAATGTGTCATTTTTTCCAGAAAAAGAACAGTTTAGAGAGTGTTTCAGTGTATTAGACTTATTCAGGACTAAATTTACTGAGATCTTGCTCTGTCGTAGCTAATCTTGTACAGAGAAAGGTTGAAGATCTCAGTCTTACTCTCCCAGAAACTTTCTAGATTCATACCTCCCTTGACTTGCCTTGGTATAGCCCTTTGGTAGTTTTCTTGCTCATTCATTCATTCATTCATTCAAACAAACCAATCAGTCAGTTACTATAGTTGCCCATCTCAATCAATGATTCTGGGTGGCTTACTGTTCAAAAATATATTACAGTTAAAACATTAAAATACTTTAAAAAAAACCCAATGAAAACATCCAGAATAAAATATACAGAGCAGTTATTGCTGCCACTTATTTTCCTTTACCTGGCACCCTTTCTCCAACTTTCTGCACTTCTACATTGAATGCTTTCATCAGTCCTCAGTAAAGAACTCACCTTATACAACATTCTTAGCAGAATAGCACAGGATGCCATTTAAGGTTTCAAGTATATCATTCTCAGAGAAGCTGTCAAAGATGGGGTCATTATGACTATGCTGGATTATGTAAAGGAAGACAACTTTCTAGTACAGCATTCTACCAACTAACACCTTTCATCATATTCCATAGCTTCATACCAAAGAGAATTAGGCAATGTGATGAAACATACAAGACTGCATCTACATGGAGATATCTTTGCAGATTAGGCAATTTCTACCTATTTCCCCAAATGCATAAACCAGGCATCTTGGACCATTCCATTGTCTCAAGTAGTAGAACTAAGATAACTGGAATATCAGGCTTGGGACCAGATTATCTGATGGACTGCCTCTTGCCGATCGCATCCACCCAATCCACTAGAGTGGGGAGGCAAGGAATGTTGCAGGTCCTGTCCCCTATGGAAATACATGTGGCATGATCCAGAAGAAGGGTCTTCTCTATGGTGATTCCCTCCCTCTGGAACATCAACCTTCTGAAAATTAAACTGGCCCTCATTTTGACACTCTTTCGGAAGTCCCTGAAGACGTGATTGTACCAATGGGCCTGGGGAACCCAGAGTGGGATGAAGCCCATTAAATGGCTGGTATGAACGTGGGAGGGTTATTTTATTTTTTTATTTTTTTACTATTTTTATTTCTTTTGTATCGTGTTTTATTTCTTGTAAGCCGCCTTGAGTCGGCGTGAGCAAGTAGGCGGCAATAAAAAAGTTCCAAATAAAATAAATAACAATGTAGCGATGCATTTCATTGTACACCTTGATACTTGATACTTTGGGGTAGTTAATGTTTTAATATACTCAAATTTTAAATTTTTGATAAATTTTTAGATTTATTAATTT
>JAEANM010013785.1:0-14261 GCA_017656035.1 Myanophis thanlyinensis | reverse complement strand
AACCACAGCCACTCGGTCTTGGCAGGGTTGAGCCGGAGTCTGTTAAGACCCATCCAACTCCGCACGGCCTCCAGGCAGCGTCCCATCACTTCAATATTCAATTAATATAGCTCTTCCATTTTTTGTGCATAATAAATTCTCACTGCTGTCAATACCACAAAGTTCCAATTTTTAAAAAAGTCCTTTGTCCATTAAACAGTTAAAGAATTAAGTTCAACTCCCAGAACCCAAATGCATGACATATAATGCAGAAGCTTTGCCTGCTTTCAGTGAAACTGTTTCTGCTTTCTAAATGAAGTGCTGTGGTTTTTTAAAACTTAGTCATTTTCTAAAAAAAACAATAACAACTGATTGCTCTATTAATTTTTAATATAGGTGGGGGAGTTTAGTTTATGTATGTGTCTTTGAGTCAGTCTTGACTCCTGGCAACTACATGAACAAGTCCTTGCAGTTTTCTTAGTAAGATTTTAGAGCAGTTTGTCTTTGTGTCCTTCCTAGAAATGAGAATGACTAGCTCAAGGTCACCATCTGGTTGAAGGGAGGATTAGAACTCAGCCTTCAGCCAAAACAGCCAAGGGTTTTAACCGCTACATGACCAAACTGGCTCTTAATGGTCGTTAATCAACTGCTACATAAAAATCTCTTGACCTCACAAAGAGCACTAGAGACTATTCAGGAAAAAATAGCATGTAATATTGTTTTATTGCTAATTCAATTTGAGGAACCTGCATTTGCAGAAGGATAGACATTTGCTTTCTAAACTGAATGTCTAATAGTGAGGAAAATGTGTATTCTCAGCAATGAAGCAGCCTAGGGACATTTAATGAATATATTTGAAGGTTTTTCTTTCTTTTTAAAGGGTGCTGTATAGGGCACGGTCACCAAATTATTGTGCCAGTCAAAAAGCCAATCCATTGATCAAAGTGGCTGTTGTGCCTAGTCACAAAATATTAATTTTTCATGTGGCAAATAGATAAGAATAAATGAGTCCCCAAAAAGCATTACTCAGAGATGGAGCTCAAGTTCCAAAGCAGAAAGTACCACTATGAATTAACAATTTTCTTACTCTGCTTCACAGAGAAGAAATAGGTGATATTAAGAAAAAAGTAATTTTGCCAAGAAATAAACTACATGGCTGAGATAGGTCACTAAAGCACAATACATAGTATCCATAAAGGCAGGCTGACAATGCTCAGCAAATAAATGCAAGTGAAATACTGGAATAATAAACTATTTAGCATTTAGAAAGACAAAATACATTTCTTACTGTTCCAAATTTTAGCCTATTTCTATCACTCATTCTTTCTACGTTCTTTTTTTATCAGAAAATGCTTCACAACAAAAATACAGGGCTGTGTATTACATGCATTACCTATGCATGAAAAAATTGGAATCTATATTCCTGAAAATGAAATTGTACTGTAAAGAAATCATAGGTACAGAACTTAGTTTGTATCAAAGGAAGTATCTGTAAACACATTGCTTCCAATGAGAACTCCATTCAACATGTACCAGTAGGATACCATCTTATACATAGGTGTAATATATCCTTAAATAAACCAACATATCCATATATCAATTTTAAAAAAGTTTTTATTTGTGGACCAATGCAAACTCTTTTTGGGGAATCCCTTTCCTATGCTACTAACCTCGTAGATCCTAGATTTCCAAAACTCCCTACCAACCAACATGCTGGGGAAAGCTGACTAGCATAATGTCCAGATGGAATAGCCTAGCAGACCATTTTGCAAATCTTTTCAGTTTTTGCTAGATAAAATGATGGCCTATACCAGGGGTGTCCAACTGATGGGCCAAGGCCCACTACCGGGCTGTGACCTATAGGCAATTGGGCCATATGAGTGGCCAACTAGCACAGCCCCACTTGAACAAATGTTGTGGGGGCTCGCAGTCCCACTCGTATGAACATCACAGGGGTTTGGGGTCCATTTGTGTGTGTCATGGGTACTCGGGACCCCATGTCCAAGTGTGGTGGGAGCTCAGAGCCCCACTTGCATCATGGGTGCTCAGGGCCCCACTCATGCAAGTGATGGGTGCTTGAGCTTGTGCACGCACCTGTCCCTCCCACAAAACCATCCCCTTTCGCTCCCTTTCCAGGCCACCAACACAGAAAGGTGGAGAACTCTGGCCTATACATTACTAGCTAAATCTAAAACCCATTCTGTATTTTCTTTTTTAAAGTCTAGCTGGGTGACAGTACCTTTGGTCAATCTCAGCAAGCTAAGCAGGATCAGACTTGATTGCTACTTGGATGGGAGACTGCCAGAAAACCATAGCGCTGTAGGACAGTTTAGGAAGCTGGAAAATCCCTTCAGAATAAACATTCTTTCAAGTCATTCTAAATGAGGTAACTGAAATGTTCATGGGCTTGCTCAGACTTGGAATAGAAACAGATGAGATGGGTTTGGGATCAGATACTTCTTCCTAGGGTTTGGCTCAAAGGCATTAGAAATGGAATCTAACCTGGCAACATCTGCATTCTTTATCCTGTGGAATATACTTTTAGTGGCTTTTGCTTTTTATTTAAAACACCATCTGCCCTAGATTTAAGCCTCTCTTAACAAGGTGATGAGGAGTTGCTACTGACGGTTTCCCTGAAGCGCTCACAATTTATTTAAGAGATTGTTTCCTTGTGGCTATGATGTTTACTTATATCCTCAAATAGCTGGATTTCCATTTAGTATTTATCATTCGTTTAGACTGTGCAACCTCAACGTAAAAAGAAAGCACTAAAATCTAACTACTTGGCAAGTGCTGCAAGGGAAAATTTAATGGTATAGAGCATGTGTTTAGTTAAACAGGTCTGCAGTTGGGGCAGTGAGCAGAATTTTAAAATCCTTGTCTTACCAATGGCTAAAACCATCTTTCAATGTTTATTTTGAAACGGCAGTGTTGAACTCAATACAGTAGAGTAATACTGCCCCTTCGTGGCCACTTTAATCAAAGACATGAAAAAAAGTTGGCTCAAGCTTTTAGAATTTAGAATACTGTACTCATTTATTGTATATTCAGAAGTATAAGCTAAATGGGGCACTAGTAATTACTATATGAAATTAGTTAATTATACTTAAACACATCAACAAAACCAGTGTACAGCATGCACGTAACAAAAATATCTGGAAGGTATGGTATTAATGTGCTACACTTAAAATAGACATATGTAAGCCATGAAGTCATGCTCTGATTTGTTGAATGCTATCTTATGTCTTGAAATAAGGAGGACTTTTCATGATGATTTTTATTTTGAAAAACCCAACATTTCTGAGCAGTTACAAATTGTTCATTTTCTAAAAAGGAGATACTGATGTGCAAGGGAAGCAACATTTCTGGTAGCCACTAGGCCTTGAAAAAGATTTGTAACCATACAAGTTACAGTTAAGTATTTAGAAACACTACAGTAGATAGTTCTCTGATTAAACTACTGCCGAATTCACAATTCCCATTAATGGCAGTCATTATGAATTACAATTGGGAAAGAGTTGAAATCCACATCATTGAAAATGTATGCGCACCCCTATCATGCAGCACCAAAACACTGCACATTCCACTCACCAGCATAAAATAGTTTTTGCTATTTTGTTTTTACTCAAAATAAACTCAAATGCACTTTATTATAATCAAGCAAGAAATGCCCTTTTCTCCAGAACTTCCTCTTGTGTTCAAAACAGGAAGAGGAAAATCATGCATACATGTGCATTAATGAAACCAAGTTGAGTAGCTATGCAAATGAAAAACTAATTGCTAAAGTTAATGTCTTTTACTCACCACATTTTTGAAAACTTTATTCTATCTGTTATTGACGGCCAAACTGTAAGAAACATATTGACAATTCTTGTACATACAATTCTTGTACACTGATTGACAAAACATTTATGGAAAAGTTGTATGGAAAAATAAAGCAAAACATTATACATTTTGAAAAACAACTTGCTGACGGAGGACATTACATAAAACAATCATCCATAAGACTTCCTTGAAGTCCAAGTTTGTCCATGTTTTGTTACTTCTGAGATTTTTGCCTATGAATGTTTTCAATGAGTTGTATTTGGGTCTTACATTAGTGCATATTATACAATGAATTATTCTTAAATATTGTACTGAGGCATTAGCAACATTGACAGTATGTAATGTTGTGTGTGGCGTTGTTACTAGCATTTTTAATTTATTGGATTATGTCAAAGCATTAGCTCATTTAAAGCCCTGCATTTTAATTTAAGTGGTACTTTTCTGTTATAGTTCAAATTCAAATTTTATTGGTCACATAGTCATACATGGTACGATATGCAGTGAAATGCTTATGCAACCACAAGTAAGTTAGGCAAATGGGAGGGTAGGGTAGGAATAAGTTTGGAAGTGGGAAGGGGGGAATGAGGTAGAGTCATGGTTGGTTTTGTTATAGTTCCGAGTGTTCTTGTGGTTTCTGGTTAGTGTTCGTATTGCCTGTGGAAAGAAGCTTTTCCTCATTCTTTCTGTGTTTGCCTTTACAGAGCGAAAGTGCTTTCCCGATCGCATCATGGTAAACAATCTATTGTTGGGGTGGCTGGGGTCCTCCACAATCTTCTTAGCTTTGGCCTGGCAGCGTTTGTTGTAGATAGAGTGCAGTTCGGGAAATTTGGTATGGATGATGCGCTCAGCTGAGCATACCACCCTCTGTATTGCTTGTCTGTTTTCCATGGTGCTACAGACAAGCAATACAGAGGGTGGTAGTTCACTTGTATGTTTGTATTGGACTCTTGGTTCAATAAATATTACAATAATCTAAAATTTCAGTAAAACAGAAAACCAACTTCCCTTATTTAAAAAATATAGGCGGTAAGTATCTTGATATGGTATACCAACAATACTTATCCTATTTTGCCAGCCTTGTTTATGTTATTCTCAGAGCTTCATGTTTATGTTTAATAGCAGTAGCATAATTTTAGACATATACTTTTCAGTGTTTTACAGCTATCTCTAAGCAGTTTAGACTCAGCAAATTGTCCCCAACAATCTGGGTCCTGATTTTACTGACCTCAGGAGGAAGGAAGGCTGAGTCAACCTTGCGCCAGTGAGACTTGAACTGCTGAACTGTTGAAAGTCAGTAGTCAGCGGAAGTAGCCTTCAGTATTGGATTAAAGAGCTCTGTGGTAAAATGGCATTTTTTTAAAATGAAAACTTAAAATGCTTAGCCTCTCAGAGTGAAAATATCTCCATGTTCTCCCAAAGCATATAAAAGGTGCAAAAGTAATATATCTAGCTTTCTGGATACATTAGTATACTACCTATTGTTCTCCAAGTTGCTCCACTAAAAATAAGGAAGAAAAAAATATGATCACCAAATAGAAAACCATTTCCATTTCATCCTATAGTGCAAGGTAGTTAAGTATCTAATTTTGAACCAATTGTGATAGAATGTATGATCCTGAAAGAAAATATACACTAAATGATATGACAAAAAGTAGAGGTATTTTAAATAGAAATCTTGATATGTATTAAACAATTTTTAAATAAAAGATGAGGCTGCAATCCTGTATTTCATTATCTGAAAGTATATTCAGGTTGACTTAAGAGTTTCCCTAAGACTACCTGAAGCTGAAATAAGCCCATATATAATTAGCGCTTACTTTTATTTTATAAGAGGATTTGTAACATCTGAAACAGCAACTGACAAAGACACAATATGCTAATAGTTTAATGACGAAATGAAGTATGATTCCTTAAAAATTAATGCTTATTACAATAAATAACTATTCATAACCATGTGTCCTGGAAAATTGGGATTTTTTTTTGTCAAAATAGCATTGTAAATATGCAGTAAATTGATACATTGTAATACATAATACTTCTGTATATAAAAATATCTAAGATGCCAGCATTCTAAGCATTCTTAGCTTAATAGAAGATACTTAGAAATAAGTTCCAATGGGTGATATTTACTTTTGGATAAGTAAAAGAAATATATCACACTAAGAGTTACTACATCATCAAAAATGACATCCCTGCAATTAGATCAAGTTTAAATAAAAGAATAATCTACAATCCTTTTTGATAAAGAAGCATGAAAATAGAAAATTATATGGCAGAAATCAGTATTTATAAAGGTTTGTATTCTGAACAGACAAGCAATTATTTGAAATAATGCACATTTTCAGGGCCTGTGTGGGGTGGGACTTTAGAAAAGGTAATGTAACATTTTGCTTCCAAGTAAGCTTCTGTTGTATAAAAATACAGAATAGATAACCTTAAGCATTATACTCTCATACCCACATTACGGCACCAAATAATACTTTTATTTCACTCCCAAATTCTGGGAAATGTTTGGTTCAAATAAGCTTTATTTCCATTCATGTCTTTTCACAGGCAGTGTTCTGACAGGTGCACTCAAATCTGAGAGATCAACTGAACATCTGAGGGTTTTTTTGAGATTGCTTCATTGCTGTGTAACTTTTATTTGTTTGGAAGGCAAGGACAATACTCTGATTGTTCTTATAAAATTGTAAAGAAAGATTAAATAGAGCTATAGGTTTACTATCATATGATCTCATGGAATACTTGTGCAGACTTTGGACGATTAACTGTTGCCGCTAGTACTAGTATATTTTTTTTCAAAGTAAAGGTAAGGCTGCCTTCATTATTTTTCTTTCACACATCAGAGCCACATATTCATTCTTTAGTTAACTTTGGTCGTTACTCCACATTTTTGCTATCATGTCACATGGGTATTATCAAAAGCACTTTCACCAAAATGATCTTGTCCATACCAATGAATTTTGATCAGAGATTCCTTTACACAAGGTAATAACTTTTATGATTAGCACTAATAGCATGTTTATGCACCAAAGTAGCACATTTCTATCATGATTATTGTGAGCAAAAATGTTATAGCTTTGCTCAGATCAGCCAAACTGAAGCTAGTAAAAAAGAAATCACTTTCTTGAGAATTGTAACACCTATGCTGAAAATAAACTGTAACACTTATGTCAGCAAAATAAACTGAAAACACTGCAGAATGCAAGTATATATGTCTATCCCAAATCATCTTTAAAAGGAGAATTCCCTTTAAGGCTAACAGATTGCAACAGTGTTTCCAGGTAAAAATGAAACATGTCTAACATTTGTAGCAGAATCACAGTTAAAACTTACTATCACAAGTGCAAAAAAGAATGTAACAGGATAAAAGTATTAAGCAGGGCAAATGACATAGTGATATAGGAACATCAGTCAAGTATACCTCAAGATTTCATCAGGGCAAAGATGTCCTGAGGCAATCAGGCTGATGCCTCATTAAGCTTCCACAGAAGAGATCTGCAGTGAGCTTTTCGATACATCAAACCTAATTTATCATTATGTTAACAGTAGTCGAGCATGGATTAATGCACAATTCTCTGGCAAGAATGAAAAGCAAGAATGAAGTTGTAATTAATACCAAATCTACCAAGATATGACTATTGAGTTTCTTGTTTTAATGATAAAGAGCACTGAGCAATTATACATGTCATAAGGTAGTCCTTGATTTATGACCACAGCTGGGACCAGAACTTTGGATACTAAGCAATACAGTTAAGTAAGATATCGCATGACCAGTTTTTGCAGCCCTTTTTACTGCTGCTAAGTGAATCATGTGGTTATTAAAATGAATCCAGTTTTCTCAATTAACTTTGCCCGTCAGGAACCAGCTGGGAAGGTCACAAATTGCAGACATATAACCACAAGACATTGCAACTAAATATGAAACGGATGCCAAGCATTTGAATTGCAATCATGTGACTGTAGGAGAGGTGCAATTGTGGTAACTGAGGATGAGTTTTAAATCACAAACTACTTGTATATGTGTGTGTGTATATATGTATACATACACACGTATGTTGTGTGTGTGTGTGTATGGTTTTTTTGGTTATATAAAGCCTCACAATTTAGCCCTAATTTATTAGCTTATATACTCAATTCATGAAATCATAGAAATTCTAAGGAATCCATTAGAAGGTATCTTGGAGGTTTTATAATCCAAGTCTTCCCTCCCAGCGTAGGAATCCTCAGATAATCCAAAGCAAATGGTTATCCAACATTTGCTTGAGAATCTCCATTGTAAGAGTACCAATGGCTCTGGGAAATACACCATTAGTTTTTGTCCTACATTTAGACATTAGGGAAATTAAATCCATATTTTCTTCACTGCAACAGCCTTCAAGCACTGGAAGACTGTATCACTGATATGTCTCCTATTACCCTTCTCTTATTAAGAATTACCTTCCAAGTCTTTTATCTTCTTTATTCTTCTCTTCTGCATGGTTGTACTAAAATAAGAAATGAAGGTGATTGGGGCGAGAGTGGAGGATGTAGAGTTGGGTGAGCAGTTTATTTGCTGTGGTGACCCCTAGCGGGAACAGCCGAAAAAAAGATTCTTCTCTTCTGCATTTTTCCCTGGATCATGCTTAATCTGTGGTCTACTAGATCTTTTTCATGAGACCTTTTTCACAAGTACTATGGCTGAGCCAGGAGTGTCTATCTTCTACCTGTGCATCTGATTTTTTTCCACCTAGGTGCAGAACCTGACAATTTTTTTGAATAGTATTTACTTGTATAAAGTCCAATTGTTCAAACATATGAAACATTTCAAAACTTGAGCACGTCTTCTGAGATGTGTCCTCCTAGCTTTGTGCCATTTGTAAATTTAATAAGTTTCCCTTCCATCTTTTTCTCTAAGCAATTTATTAAAATGTTGAAGAATTCTGCCCAAGACAGAACCCTAAGGTATCCCGCTATTTGCCGCTTATGTAGACATATTTCACAACTTAACTTCTGAGATACAAATACAAAGTTTATAGCTTTAGTTGACAAATAACAATAGAATTTGGCCACTCCTGACTGTACAATAAGTGGCTCTGTTTTAATTACAATTTTAAGCACACATCAGCTACTGATAATAGTCAGTTATCTAGCTCACCAAAAGGAACAACAGAGTGCACTAGATATATCTTCTGTCTCATGACAGAAGAATTTCTCCTTTCCTGAAAAGCACTATTTTTCCAGACTGGCAATCTAACTTCTGCTTCAAAGATCTGTGATTTTTATGAATCTCACCCTTCATTTACAGTTCTGCAGATTCTCCATATAATAAGATAGAAAAGCAGCTGCTATAGGAGATTTTTCATGTAGCAAAAAAGGCATAAAATGTGTATTTATTTATTTATTACTGCTAGCCTTTCTATTTCTAAGGATGAAGAAATGGTACTACCAGAATTTAGTAACCTCGGGTTAATGTCATGCCTTTTTTTCTTTTTGAAACAGGAGTTTCATTTGCTGCTTCCTCTTAGGGAGTCAAATAACTTAAACTGAGCTTGGTTTTCATAATTATATAACAATCAAGACTAGACAATAGGCTATGATGTTCCATCAGTACTACGAGGCTGAAAACCTTCTCTTCGGAGGCTGGTTAAGTCCAAACGTGTTAAAACTTCACAGCGTACCAAGAGAATATCATCTTTTATGTATGTTCTTTGTTTTAGGGCTTGCAACTGCATAAAAGTTACATATCCAAAGCCCTTTGGGTTGCGATGGACCATAGGACGCTGGAAGGCTAGCAACTCAGGTTTGGTATCCATTACTTCTTCATGGTTGTGCCTTGGAGATCCTTCAGACTGATCCAAAATTGACAGACGTATGGTGCCTTGGAAAGGCCAAGGGAGATGACTGTCATAGTCCCCTTGCATGGTGTGAACAAAAAGAGAAATGTAGTTAGCACAACGTTGAGCACTTGGTAACTGGATATGGAGACGCAAGCAAAGTTTATATCCTGGTTTCCCTGTGTAGAAACCTGGACTATGGATTACAACGGGTCTTTCTTCCTCCTGGGCTTTCAGGTACACACTGAAATTTTCAATTTTCCACAGGAAGATACCATTACATTGTTGGGCTTCAATGTCAGCAACTTTTTCCTCTAGAGTTCGGATGGTGCGTTTGAGATCTCCCATCTGGGACTGTTGTGTCTCCATTTTTGCAATGAGTTCTCTAATTTGGTGATCTTGTCTTACCAAGCGACCTTCCAGTTGCTGAATAGTCTCCTTGAAGTTCTGGACCTCTGGGCTACACTCACACGAAGGTGGCATGCCTTGAGAGAAGAGTGATGGGTCAAAGGGTAAAGTTCCAGAAAAATTCATGGAAGTTGGAGTAGTAACACTGACGCTCCGAAGAGTCTGAGCCATCATTCTCATATGAACCTGAGTGAATTCTTGCATGTGGCGTGCCAAATCATTTCTCTGCATCTGCAATCAGACAAAAGTGAATACAACTCTATTTTGTTTGAGTCAAATCAAGGACTAAGTCTTAATGGAGAAGGAAAAATACTACATTAAAAATTAAGTAGCTTTATTGCTTTATATTAGCTGAAACAAAAAAGGATAATCAATGTTAAGCCAAAAAACATTTATGAAGCGCACGCTCACTGAACCGATTGTTAAACCGGTTGCAATTCACCACTGCCTAGCACCAGTCTTCTTCCTTCTCTGTTGATGAGGTATGCCTAGTCCTATGCAAGGCAGCCGATTGTTGTCTTCCCATGACTATGTGTTTTCCAAATTGTGCAATGCTTCTCATGATATTTGAGGCCTCCCAAAAGCTTGTAAGAAGCCCTTATGCAAGTCTCCAAATCACGCACTGCCTTATCACAATGCTTTAAGGTCTTCTAAAGCATTGCAAAAATCTTTGTATGATCAGGAGGAGCATGCATGTAGTGTCAGGGAGAAGGCCTGACATGGTCTAAATTTTGTTTGCCTCGTGGCTAAACAAATAATCACAATAGAATCAATCTTCATATACATTTTAAATTAATTACTATTCTTCTAAGATCAACAAGCATATATAAAACTAATTTAAATTACCTTTTCTAGACATCCAAATGCACTATAAGTACATGGCACTGGAGCAGTAGGGCAGTCATTATCATAATGATTAGGCAGCTATAAAAGAAAAAAGAATGATCTGTAGCTTCCAGAAATCATAAGCTGAAAAGTAAATATGCATCATTTATACCAAAACAGCATTTATTATAAACAGTAATATTAATTAATATTACTTTCTAGTGAAAATTTGGAAATTCATAGCAAGTTTGACATATTTTATCTAAATTTTTATGCTCAAGTTCAGATCATTTTCCAGGCATCAAATAACAGAATAAATAACGTTGCCATTATTACTGTAAAGATAATTCATCAGTAGCATTATATTCCACTGAAATTACATGATTTTAATTTTAATACTTTTAGATGGTATTAGCAAAAGTTTAAATAATTGTGTATTTTTATTTTGAATTACAAGACCCAATTAGCCAAAGTTTTGATAAAATTGACAAGCTTTGCAACATCATCATAAAATGAATCCTAGTATTAGATTATCTGTCCTATTTTATGTTGCTTACAATATGAGCGGTACATAAAAAACTTGTTCAATTTTTATTTAATTTAGTTGCCAGATCTGTTATTGTAAAACAATGGAAAGCAAAACTTTTGTTACATCAATGGTATTCCATTGATAAAAAATTAATTCTCCAGTTAAAAAGTTTGAAAATTTTTCGTTTTTTCATTATAGATTGTCTATTGCTGGCACAAAGTTCAGTTTAGACAAGCATATTATTATACAAAAGTTTAAAAAATTATATATTCTTCTCAGGAGCCTTGGTGGCGCAGTTGTTAAGAGTGCAGTACAGCAGTACTTCTGCTGTCTGCTGGTTCAGATCCCACTAGGCTCAAGGTTGATTCAGCCTTCTATCCTTCCGAGGTCGGTAAAATGATTGTTTGGGGCAATATGCTGATTCTGTAAACCGCATAGAGAGGGCTGGAAAGCAGTACAAAGCAGTATATAAATCTAAATACTATTGCTATTTATGTTTATAACAAACATATATGTGGTTTATTTGTAACTGTGACAGTACTTTTTTTTTAAATGTCATCTCCCATTTTAAAGTGTTTCCTGCTTTCAAAATCATTACTTCTAGTATAACTTACAAATGACAAAAATGTTAACCTAAAAATAGGTAAAAGTACAAATAAAACATAAACAGAAAAAATAAAGCACTTATGAAAATAACTAAGCATTCAAATTTTTTTTAGTAAAGTCATACTTTTTAGCAATCTAATTAGTTGATATTTTGAGATAGAGTCAGATCAAGGTAAGATTTAATGTCTGAAAAGATTAATACTATTAGTGGTATAAAATAAATGGTGTACATATAATTTGTTGTAAAAATTTAAGAGGCCACAGTGACAGCCTTCCTGGAAAAAATGTTTTGTGAAAGTCAACGTTTTGTGAAAGAATCAACTTTAAAGGATTCTTTCTATAGACATTATCTGCTTAGTATAAGGTGAAGCTTTCAGATATCCAGATCCTAAGATATTTGTGCCTATACATAGAAACTTATACATACAAAGCTTTTGAATCTAATTATAAGATAATTTAAATTCAGATTGGATAAAACACACGATAATATCCGTCCCTGGCATTTAACTCTATGTAACAGTTCACAGTATCCCTTTATGCATCATAATAATATGATATAGAATTCTTTATTGGACAAGTGTGATTGGACACACAAGGAATTTTTCTCCAGTGCGTAAGCTCTCACTCTACATACAAACAGAGACAAATCATGATCATAATCATAAAATACAACCATCATGAATCAATAAGATACAGCAATCAACGATACTAAATAAAAGCAATAAACATAAATCATAAGATAAACAACAAGGTGATAGGTTTTTTTTTAAGAGTCTTGGTGGTGCAGTGGTTAGAATGCAGAACTGTTGACTGCTGGCTGCCAGCAGTTTGGCAGTTTGAATCACACCAGGCTCAAGATTGACTCAGCCTTCCATCCTGTCCAGGTGGGTAAAATGAGGACCCAGATTGTTGGAGGTAATATGCTGGCTCTGTACACTGCTTAGAGAGTTCTGATAAGCACTGTGAAGCAGTATATAAATCTAAGTGGCATTGTAAGTGCTATTGATAGTCATAAGATGCTAAAGGAATAGGGAACACAAAAGATATGGATAACAGTAATAGTGATATTAATAGTAATAGCGATTATCAGAGGTATGACTTAGTAATTTATGCTATTAAGACTTTGAGCAAAGTAATAAGTAAAAAGGGAACAAAATATGTCCTTACCTGTTCTCTGATTAGCCCTGTATTACAATATTCACAGAAGACATTTGCCAAAAGGCATATTTCATCATGAACCTTTATTTTAGTGAAAGCAAAAAAGTAAAAGAAAATTAGTTGTCATGGAAAGGGAATTATACATAATTAGGAGTATTAGATGTTTTACAACCTAGAATACAGCTTCTTTTTCTGTCAAAATTTCAGAAGATTGTGAAATATGATCTGCCTTTCTCCCAGAATAAGAATTTTGAATCAATAGAGGCTACCTACTCAGATCAAATCAGAGAGATTGGAAGCATTTTATAAAGCCATGCTTCCAGGGCTCACGTATGTATGCATGTACATTTAAATTTTGTTTCCCATGGAAGTTACATTCTTGAAAACGTGGATTATCAGAATGGTATGGAGACTCATTAGGACAATAAACATCACAGAACAAGGACATGGTTTTTTGGTGTAACTCATGTCAATGCTGCTAGGTAAGATTCTCAAACTTTTTTCTCTATTGCCATGGTTGTGTATAGCAGCATTGAGACACTTGACAAAAAAACCCCACTTCTGCAGAATCCACAACAAAATAGTCAGATGAGGAATGAGCATAGTTTATGTCCAATTATATATATAGGTAGTCCTTGACTTACAGTCATAATGAATGACAAGTTGTGATAATCATAAAAGTAGGTCACCACTTTTTATGCCATGACCATTTAGCAAACCTGGCAGTCGTTAAGTGAGTACACCAGTTGTAAAGCAAACCCAGTGTTCATAATGGTATTTTTGTTAAAAACCAAAAATGCCAGTTTTCAGCAAAACATCATAAAATATAGTAATCACATGAAAAGATGCGGCAAACAGCTCTAAATGCAAGTCTGTTGTTGAGCGTCTGTCGTATTATTATTTGTGATTGTGGCAGGGTTCATCCTGTCAGAACTTCAGATTGTAAGTAGCTCTAGGGAAGTCTGTTGTAACTTGGAATGATTACTAAGTTCAAGTTCAAATTTTATTTGTCACATACATGACACATACATGACATGCAGTGAAATGCTTATGTGACTGCAAAATGGAGGAAAGCAAGAGGAATAATTTGCAGGAAGGATAGGGATAAGGATAGG
>JAEANM010013784.1:0-14261 GCA_017656035.1 Myanophis thanlyinensis | reverse complement strand
TAACTAGTTCGGCGGGCCGGATTAAAAAGCCCAACGGGCCGGATGTGGCCCGCGGGCCGTAGTTTGCCCATGTCTGATTTAAAAGATATGGCCACCCATCTTACAGAACACAACACTGGGTGGCTCCTATACATTTCTTTACAGACAAATACTGAATCACAATATACATTTTACATATTTAATTGTGCTTTGTATAAATATATGAAAGCAAAATAATAAAAGAACAAATTTTAATTTGTAAAATTGTGAACATATCCTTTACCTTTATAATATCTTGTTAAAACTGAGAACAGATTTTATATACTTATTCAAAAATATTGTTTCTTTTACCAAATGGTGAACATTTTTTATTAAAGAAGAATGCATCTCATTTCATAAAATCTGTTGTAAGTTAAGGTGTTAACAATTAAGGTGTTAAAAATACCACCTTATATAATTATAAGATATTTTAACACCTTAATTGTAGGTACTGTGCAGATACATTTTTTCTACAATAATTTTTCACATACTATTTTTTTCTTAACAGGTAGCATTTTCTATTTTAAAGCTAAAAAAATCCTATGACATCTATTAAGAGTAATCAGTTTTGGTTAATAGAAGTTGCTGAAACATCAAAATACGTTTTGTACCTGCATTGTTCCTAATATTTATTGAAGTCATGAAATTTGGAAAGAGATATTTTCTGAATAATTACCCTGACCAAAATAACATTTTGCTCTAGAGCGCATGCATATATTATTTTATGCCAAAAGAATTTTCAGCTAATAAAGGGTTTTCTATCTAAAGCACTATTAAGATTAAAACAAAAAATGCACTTATAAAAGTTAGTGGAAACAATTTAAAGGGAGGAGGATAAGGTTATGGTGAAATCTTCCTATTTACATAATCTTATGGCATTGGCTAGTTTTATTGGGATGTGCAAATCAAGTTATTTGTAAAACTAAAAATTTCTTAACAATTTGCTGTTAGGAAGGTCAGCCAGCAGAGGGCCTCACTGCTTTAATAGCAAGTTTGTGTGTAAAATTTACTTGAAGACATGACTGCTTATAATATTGAAGGCAAATTTGACTTACTTTCATGTTCAATGAGCATATTGTCAGATTATCATATAATAAAGCCATCCCCTGGTCAACTGTGAGGAATAGCCCTTAGAGGGATGGCAAGAATATGGGGAAAAGACAGAAAGGTTCCATATTAAAATCAAATTTCAAATTCAAATTTTATTGGTCACATGCACAGTCATACATGGTACGATATGCAGTGAAATGCTTACACAACCATTCACGACCACAGGTAAGTTAGGGCAGAATGGGAGGGTAGGAAATAGGTTGGGAATAAGTTGAAGAATAAGTTGAAGAAAGGGGGTAGTTGGGAAGGTGGGTGCATCGTGTATCTGTAAACAATCGTAGTTCCTGTTTAATCCTTAGTGTTCTTGTGGTATCTGATTTACTGTCCGTATTGCCTGTGGAAAGAAGCTTTTTTTCATATTATGTATGTAATCGAGTGCCATTATACCATCTTGTGAATAATACAAGTTGATTGTGCAATAAAAGTCATATGAAAGCAAAACTGCTGGCTTGGAAGACACTTGAGTCACCCAACTAATTTAAGCAGAAGCCCAACAATATTGAAAAGAATATTTGGATAATTTCTTCTATGTTTCATTTTCTTGCTTTTCTGCTTCCTGTTAAAAGTAAATAAAGCATGTAAAATATGTACATTATATGTATATTACACATATATCTGCTTTGCTTGAATATCCGTAGTCTAGTAGATATTTTGTGCTTCAAATTTAAACAACCACAAACAAACAAAAAAACAGCTGCTGGTACCATCTGCTTCACAATGTCAGAGGCAAAGATTAGGGAGAAAGAAGCCATGTCCTTCTCTGATGCAAAATATGAATGAGTAAGAATGAAAAACTATTTGCGATAAAAGACACAGAAGTGGTCTTCTCAATCCTTTTGAATCACAAAAGAACTAGGTAACCTGGGAGGGTGGCTTTGTAAAATGATCTGGGTTTTTTTCTCCATGGATACTCTCTTGTTATTTTTTAACTGATAGAAAAGTAAATAAAATAAAACAAGACATAGATAAGCTGATTGTCCTGTCAGCTCATCAGCACCTTTTCCTCCCTTGGTAGGGAAGTGGCATTCTAGGCTGTTTACAGAAAGAACTTTTTGCCTGTTTCCAGGGATGTTTTCAACAATACTTACTTGCAGGTGAGTTTTTGGGCTGTGTAAGCAGTTTCTCTTTCTTCTAGACTTCAAAAAAGTGTTAGGGCATTAATAAAGGATATAAAAAAGGAGTAACTGTCCTTAACTACAGTACTGTTCTATTTTTACATCCCACTGTTTGTGGCATGATTTTGATTTTAAAAATATCGATTCTTGCCTTATGTTTCCACAATGAGAAAAAAAAAAGAAAAAAGTTGCACATTATAAATAAGAATTAGTACAACCGCAATAAGAAGATGGTAGAGGGGAAGCACGGTAGGATAAAACTATTGCAAAAATAGAAACCAGTTATCCAGCCCGAGGTCTGTAAATTTCCCCACCCCCTCCCGCCGCGATTCCTCCACCTCCTCGGTGCTGATAGGCCGCGTTCTCCTCAAACTTCTCCAAGGTCTGCTTCTTGGCAGACCGTCGCTGCTGCCGCCTAGCGGGACTGACTCGGCGCGCTTGCTCCCCTACTTCTCCGAAACACACATTCCCTACTCCTAGCCCCGCTCTCACAACCGCCGCGGCTGCCAAAAGGCAAGCCCACCTCCAGCCGCCGCCGAGCAAGACAACAGCCGCCGCCGCCAGCCCGCCCCAGCCGTGCAGAAGTGAGACGCCGCTCGGGACGGAGGAGAAAAGCGAGCGGGAAGCAGCGGCAGGCGTGAAGGCGCTCCCTCGAGGAAAGGCGTCCTTTCTTGCGTCTCCCGTTCCCCGCCCTCCCGCGGAACAGATAAGTCAAGCGCGGCATGGCCGGTGGAATCAGCGCCTTTTGCTCAGCGGCGCTCTGGCTTTGCGGCACCCTGTGCCTCGCCAGCCTGCCGCTTTTGCGTGGCGCACAGCGCCAGGAAGACACCCTCTACATGTGGATTGATGCTCACCAAGCCCGCGTCCTGATCGGTAGGTGAGGCTGAAGCTCGCGCTGGCGCGGGCAAAGGAAAAAGCGCGCCGGAGGGGCTCGTGAGGATCTCTTTACTCTCTTTGCCCGCCGTCTGCGCGCCCCTAGCTCAGACTTCTCTAATCTGGGTCTGTGTCCGGATTTATATCGCAGCTCCGTTCCTAGTCATCTAGGCTGTTGGGTGGGAAATACGAGATTTGTTCTCAAACTTGGGAAAGGGCACCGGGGTTTTACCTTTTCCCCATCCCTACCGGCTCGTCTTTGGCGCGTGGGTTCTCCACAAGGTAACTTTAACTCTTAAGCCATAGTAGATACAGCGCTGGAGTAGAACTTTGGAATCCATTGCTATCAGATGTGCTTATGGCTGCCAGTTTAGATAACTAGGCAAGAAGTTTAATAAAGGATAAGGCTACCAATGGCTATTATGGGATACCTGGGGTTTTAATTCTATACTTAATTTATTTTAAACCAATTTAATTTAAATTAAATTTTAACTGTTTGTATTTTAATTGTTTTTAAACTGATTTTAACTGAATTTTTAACTATAACGATAATATTAATGGGACAGCCTTTAATTATTTTAATAGGTTTTTAAATTGTTATTGTATCTATGTTTTTATTGGCTGTGCACCACCCCAGTCCCTAGGGAGAGGGGGCGGTATATAAATCAAATAAAACCTTAAACCTTATTGGTCATCGAGAATGGCTATGCATTGCCTGAAGTATCTTTGGAGTAAGCGTGGATAGCTATTATGAAAAGAATAATGGAAGGATGCAGACCTATCAAATGATGGATTAAACCTTTGGTCGGCTGATTCTTTCCTGGTGCCTCCACATGCGTATATATAAAGGCAGTTATGGAAAGAAAATGAGAAGTCCCTTGAGGTATTTGGCTTCCCCCAAACAAAATTCCTGAAAAAGTAGTTAAGGACTATTGAAAGACTCAAAGAGAATGCCTTTCCTCCCACCCTTGTAATTCTAGCAGTGAACAGAGAAAACTTACTTTCATGTATTGCATACATAATGGCAACTGTAAATGTGAATGGATTAGCAGTTCTTTTCTACAAGGTCAATGTGGTTGCTAAGAGTCAAAAACAACTTGATAACATGTAATCAGTCAATCAAGTGTTTTTTTTTAATACACAATTTTTTAAATGTTTAAATTTCTACTCTATGAGTAACCTTAGGGAATGATGCGGAACAACTATTTCCAGGCATTATGGAGTTAAACCCAAAAAACATATAAGGTTTTAAGGTTTTATTTGATTTATATACCACCCCCTCTCCCTAGGGACTCGGGGAGGTGCACAGCCAATAAAAAACATAGATACAATAACAATTTAAAAACCTATATACTCGAGTAATGCATGATGGTAATCTTTTTTTATATGTTATACGTTCTTTAACCCCATAAGTTACTGAATAGGCATGTCTCTCAGTAAATGTATTTCTGTCATAGTTGTGACAGAGTACCTCTCTTGACACAGTCTGCCCGTTTTCCTATAAAAACCTTCCAGACCGAATGCTTGCTTTTCATACCAGGTTAGTATTTAATTTGCTGCCTCTTTCAAGTTGTTTGGTTTTATTTTACAGGCTTTGAAGAGGATATTCTGATTGTTTCAGAAGGGAAGATGGCTCCATTTACTCATGACTTCAGAAAAGCTCAACAAAGAATGCCAGCTATCCCTGTCAACATTCAGTCTATGAATTTCACCTGGCAAGCAACAGGAAAGGTAGGTACAAGGTATAGACTGGTATAATTTGGCATTGTTGGGGTGGAGGTAACAGGGAGGGGAGAAGAGAAATATTTTTAACTGGATCTATTTTTATAATAGAAAGTATTTTAGAATTGTACCAAAAGGCAATACAAAATTAGACTTTGAATTATCTGCTAGATTAAATATGAATCAATCAAATCTTATGATAGGCAAAAATATACAGTGTACTTTCTCTGTATGTGTCTTTCTAATGAAACTCAGTGCCAGATAGAAACAGTACAGGGCAGTCCCTCAAAATGAGTATTTTGAACCAGGGTAACTTTAATCTTCTTTGGGAGCACTTATTTGTTGTTCAAGGACTCCAAGGAACATGGCTGGTGAGCACTGAAATCAATGGTTTAAGCAAGATCAGAATGATTTGGTTGTTTTGATGTTGATTTGGTTTTTTTAAAATAGCCAATACTTAAATACATTTCTTTTAAAGTCTTAAATAAGTGTTTTGAAAAACAAAATATTGTCCAACCTAAGGTCACCATCTTGCTGTTTAATTTTTGTGGCACAGTCTTGGGGAGTTCTGAGCACAGCACAAATAGGATAGGAAGCTGCATGCAGCTCTTTCTTGGAGTACCAAGAGTACTCTGGGAGTACTGTTCCAAACTAAGAACAATGCTTGACCTTTAGATGGCATATTGGAGCACATATTCCTTAGAGAATGAAACCAAAAGAAAAGCTAAATGTGATTTTATTTCATTGACTTGTATATTTAATTAAAATTAAATATGACAGCTTTAATGTTTATGTATGTAATGTGATGGCGAACCTTTTAGGGACTGAGTGCCCAAACTGCAAGGCGTGCATGCACACAGGTGCGCGTACTAGAAACCCAAACACCAGCTGGCCAGCGGGTGGCAGGACATCACAACATAGGCAAGATCACAACTGCAAGAGGCGAGATCTTTTTCTTTCGTGAGCTTCTGTTTCATTGTTTGCAGGGAAACTTCTGTTTCCCTGCAAACAATGGTGAGAAATGCCACAGAGAAATGCAGTGGAGCTGAGCTGGAGCAACGGTTCGCATGGCCACAGAAAGGGCTCTGAGTGCCACCTCTGGCACACATGCCATAAGTTCACAACCACTGATCTATTTGTTCTGTTCTATTAAAAATTATCACTTCATTTAGGATTCAAGAAGGCTGCATCCAAAGTTTTTAAGGACCATATAGGGCCAGCAGCCTGACATTTTGTATCCACATATAAATATAGGTAAATTAATTGAATCACTTTTGGGTGGATTTGAGAATTGCTTATGCTAATGCAATTGTGCTGTTGATGTTATTAATTAATGAATATCCCACTTTTATTAATGGCAAACTTAACTAACACTCGGTCCTGTTCCTATTTTCCCCACACCAATCCTGTAAGGTGAGATGGGCTAAGAGAGAAAGACTGATCCAAAGTCACCCACCTGGTTTTCATACCTTAAAGTGGGTTTAAAACTGAGTCTTCTTGCTTCTAGGCTGGTTCCTTAAACACTTCACCAAACTGGTTCTCCTGTTGTTGTTAGTTGCAAAGTTGTGTCTGACCCATCGCGACCCCATGGACAACGTTTCTCCAGGCCTTCCTGTCCTCTACCATCCCCCAGAGTCCATTTAAGCTCACCCCAACTGCTTCAGTGATTCCATCCAGCCACCTCATTCTCCCCAGTCCCCTTCTTCTTTTGCCCTCAATCGTTCCCAGCATTAGGCTCCAGTGAGTCCTTCCTTCTCATTAGGACACAGACTTTCAAAGTAGTATCACAACTTACAAGTGTGGCTACTGTGACTCAATGCTATTCCTCCTTTGCCCATTAGATACTGGTAGTTGCAAGCTCTGAAGTTCAAATTTTGCCAAAACCAGAATAGCAATTCACTGTTTCAGTGTGAAAAAGGGATGTTTTGTTTTTAAAAAGCTTTTATAGAAAATAATAAATTCCACTGAAAACTCTATTTACCATATGTTATGCATCTGCGGAAAGAATGGGGAAAGACATAATTTTGTAGTGTAGTATATACCATGTAAATGACTGCAGTCCAGATATAGTTTACAAGCTACCTTGTAATTCATCTTTGCTGAGCAATAAAGCCTTTTTTCTGGCAAAAATTTGAGAAATTTGCTGCTGTTTTCTGTCAGCAGCTATAACAGATGGTTGGCACATGACTCCCTTGCTAAATGAAGTGGGATCTCTATAGCATGATACTTTGATCTCTGGTGGCACGTCCATAACACTGAGATGCAAAATACCACAGAGGGATAGAAGCTAAATATTAAATGTTCAGAGCTTTGCTTTTGATATGTGGATTCTTGGTTTTATTTTCTTTTTAATTTTGTCCATAAACTTTTTTGCATTCCATGTTTTCGTCTGAAGCATGAAGCTCAAAATATATATCTGATGACAGGGAAGCACAGTGTATGTGTTGTCTGGGGTACCAGGTTATATGCAGTTGCAGTTGCTATACATTGAGGATTGCATTAAGCAACCTTAACCAGCTGTTGTACAAAATGTGGATATAAACCGGGGACATAAATAGGAAGAATGCCTGAATTCTAAATTGCTCTAAATAGTAGGAGAAAAAGATGAAAACTGGATCCACGCAGATCAACTTTTGTTCTACAGTGATATTTAGTGTACATTCATTAGTTTTTTGTAATGTGGTTTTAACCAAAATCCACTGCCATATTTTTGTTTAAATATTATTACATTTAAATGAAGAAATGAGGAGCCTAGACTATGTACAACAGAAATGTACAACATAAGTTTCAGGGCTCTAAGTAGCACCTGAATTTTTTCTTGTCCCCAAACCACATCAGATTACCAAGGCTAAAAACTGATGATCCAAACATCTGCCATTGGATGTTTATTTTTTTATGTTCTAAAAGGAAGTAGCAGATGAGTTCTGCAATGGACCTAACACCATTTAAAAAACAAATTAACTACAAATTTTCTCCAGTATCCAAGAAAAAAAATCCAGGAAATCCAGGACATTTGCATCGTTATTCTACGTACCAACTACAGCCATCAATACTCTAAAATGGTTATACAGGGCTTTGGCAATCCAAACCTTTTAAGAAGATAATTTTTAAAATATACATGATCTGTCTATTGTTACAGTTTGTTGTTTGGTTTTTTTTTTTAAATTCTATCCATAACATTGTATTTCTGGGGACACATATAGTTAACTACTTTCATATCTTGTAAAAACAAAATAAAATTTGTGTAAAGCAATACACAAATTTTCCATAAAATGGTGGACTTCCCCAATCAACCTGTATATTACCTATATATTGTGATTTAAAACAACATTTCTGAAAAATGAAGATTAAAATAACTCAGTAGGAAAACATCCAATTATTCAAAAATAATTATAATTATTAAAACAAATCAAATGTTCAGTTAAAAACTTCTATCTTGATGCCCTAAATCAGAAAAAAAAGAGTTACCATTCGTTAATTCCCAAAGCAATCTGTTTAGATAGGAGAAAAGCTTTTCTGGGCTTCTGTGGGTAAAGACATTGAAAGTCTCCTTTTTACAAATTTTATCACATAACCAAACCCTAAGCCATTTAAGGGGGTTTAAAGATTAAAATCTTGAACCTGGAAAACAACAGGCAAGCAGTGCAATCTTTAAAATAGGAGTGGTGTGATTATGAAACTAGTTCTATTGGAACATAGCAAATTAGTTCATTTTACTCTAATTGGGATTATGTTTTTCAAAGAGCAAAGTTTTCTGCAAAAATCTGATATGCATATAACTAAGACTTGGGTAAATGATGATAGGTCATTCTAAAATATGGGTTCACCTAGGAGTTGAATGGCAGAATAAACAAAATGGCATTCTCCAATTTGGTGCAATCCAAGACCACAACTACCATATGCAGTCAACATGGCTCCTGGGAGTGGTAGTAATATACCACAGCTGAAGGCCAGTTTAACAAAGGTTATGATAGACAGAGAGAGAGAGAGAGCAAACGAGGACATAAAAACAGACTTACAAACGGTATTCAAATCATGATGCAATAATTTCCATAAAATGAATGAATGAGCCCCTAAAAACATTTCAGAGAAAATAGGAGAAAAACAAAGTAAAATTTAAAAACTGAAAACAGCATGATGGCTTACTTTCTTTAATGCTCATGGTATGACACATGTTTCAACTAATAATTCTTACGTTTTGTGTTTGTGTGCACATGTGCATGCCTTTGAGTCAATCATGATTTCTGGCAATTGCCTGAACAGACCAATTTTCTTAGCAAGAATTTGAAAGTGATTTGCTATTTCTTTTTTCCTGGAGCTAAGACAGAGTGACTGGCCCAAATTTACCCAGCTGCGTTAGTACTTAAAGCTTGATTTAGAGTTACATCAAACTGCATGTTGATGTTGTCATATACATCATATCAGGCTGTGAAGAGTTTATAGCTGCAGATAGACCAATGGGCACATCTCCCAATCCCAACTGAGCATTGTCCGGAGGTGTGGGTTTTGCATGGCAATTGGTTGATGTGACTTCCTGTTCTATGCTTTGAGCATCCCCTAGCCAGAATGAACATATGCAGATGTATAAATGCAGCAGCTATGCAACCATCTCTGAATGGCAGACACATAAATTCCCTGACGTGCAATGATGAAAAAGTTTAATCCAGGTCTAAGGAAGGACTAATGATTTCTTAGTTTTCTGGAACCCTAACTCTTAATCATTACTCCAGACTGGCTCTCAGGTAAAAGATTATCTACTTATCTGGGAATATGTTCCATTGAAATCAAAGGATCTTAAATTTTACAGAGATAGAAGAAGGCTAAAACATGCATCCTTGTGTTCATTGGTATTAAATTAAGATTAAATTACTCTGCATCCACGGTGCTATTAATATCATTATTACTGTAAATTAAAAAAACTCTTTTAAAGAAAACTTGAACATTAACTTATTTATTTTTAGACATTCTCTTAAAGCCTTGCAGAGTTGCTGCAGGTTCGCCACATAAGGTACTTTTATTGAATGAAGTGCCTCATACCAGACTGTTTATAAATGCTATTACATAAAACTTCATGGATCAATAAGTGGCAGTGTTGCATTTTCCCACTACAATATTGTATTTGTTATTGCATTTTAACTGGTAGTTGCAAACATTTCTATTCTAATAAATATTGAAGATATTTATTTTAGTTGTAAATGGCATTTGGAACCACATGCTAAAAAGAACTAATAATTGAAATCCTTGAGTAATATAGCATAGAGGCCAAAAGTGTATACACAATTGAAATTCTATGTTTCTTCTCTTGGAAGAAAGCCAGACTGAATGCAGCAGAACCTCTAAATAGGGATGTACAGATTTGTACTGCTAGGTTGCAAAGAACCTAGAGCCTTTTTCATATAAAGATGTTTTGCCACTGTCTTATGCTTAAGAATGACTGGAATAAATTATACAAAGTTATTTAGAGTATATAGTCATGTAGCATTCGCTATAATTTTCTTAATGTGTTCATAAAAGGAGCACTTAGAGGCAATAGTGGAATAGGACTTGTATTACCTCTTTCACTCTATATTAATGTGGCTGTGAAGGATATAGTATAGGCCTTCTGAAGAATTGTAGAATTTATCTTGGGGGAAGGAAGGAACAAACTGTTAAACTGGTAGAAGAGATTACACAGTCCCAAAATAGGGGGAAATATAAGAAAGAAATTCAGATAATTCTGCCTTGGTTTTGTTTAGTGTAAGATGGCACAGAGAGAAACTTGGACATATTTTCAAGATTCTGCTATTCTACCTTACCACAATAGAGAACATTGTTGGAATCTTTGCCATGCCTATGGTGACCACATGCCCTTTATTATAAAGGACAGTCCTTTATTTCAGAAAGCTGTCCTTTAGATTTATTTAATTTAATTATTTATTGTCTTGCTTTGCTCTTGAATTTTTTTTTATGAAACAAAGTTATAAATATACACAATTATTTTTTATCCTTAGAAAATATGCCTCTTTTTCAGGCTGTCTTTTATATTTTCTAAGAAAGTATGGTTACTATAGCCATAACTGTTTCTTGACCTGGGTTGTTCTGTGGTGACAACATCTACAGCTTTTCACTGTAAACCTAGATTTGTTAAGTGTGGTGACACAGAGTCAGGCATATCTTTTCCCTATATGAATATACAGTATACTGAATAATTACTAGTTATGCATGCAAGTAGTAATAGACTTACAACTATTCATTTAATGACCTTTCGAAGTTACAGAAGCTGCACTGAAAAAAGTGACTTATGACTGTTTTTCAGACCATTGTAGCATCCCCTTTCATTCAGCTGTTTTGCAAATTGCATATATTTATAACAGTTGCACTTTCCAGAGGTCACGTGAACACCAATTGTAACCTTCCCACCTGGCTTCCAACAAGCAAAGTCAATGGATGAAGCCAGATTAATTTAATGACTGCACAATTTACTTAACAACTGCAGTGATTCACTTAAAAACTGTGGCAAAAAGGTCGTAAAATGGGGCAAAACTTACTTAACCACTTTGTTTAGGAAGGGAAGTTTGGGGCTCAATTGTGGTCATATATATTAACTTTTATTACACTAGATACCATTACTATATTACTTTTGAAACAAATTACTATTGATTCATTGGAATTTGTTTGCTAAAACATTTGTTCATTTTCAAGAGCGCTTTTTCAAATTCTTTTTCCTTATTATTAGGGTGTATAGTTCCATACCTTAATGTTGTATAAGCCATTTATGTTTATGCACATATTTTGCATATTTTGTACATGGTCATTCATGCCCTATGCATCTTTCGCTTGATTGTTGCAACACACTCTACTTGGGGCTACCCTTGAAGAGTATTCAGAAGCTGCAGCTGATGCACAATACTGCAGCATACACAGTCTTGGGATCTTGTAGGGCTGCCCATATAATACCATTCCTGTGTGAGCTGCATGTTTTGCCATTTTGTATCCAGATCCAATTCAAGGTATTGGTCATTACCTTTGAAGACCTATATGGCATGGTTCCAGGATATCTGAGGAGCTATCCCTCCTCAATGGAACACGCCTGCCCCATTTGTGCCAATGGAAGAGACTGCCATAGATCCCATCTGCTAAGAAATTGAAGCAATGATCAACAAGAAGATCCTTTTCTGCTATGACTTCATCCCTGTGGAACTTCTTCCACCAGAGGTGAGAATTCCCCCCCCCTCCCTTTTGGCCTTCTGGAAGGGTATCAAAATCTGGTTTTGGACGTTGGCTTGGGGTCTTGAGTGGGGCGCTCCCTGCTGGAGGTGGCTGACAGGGTAGAAGATCTCATCCCTGTGCCAACCATCTATTGGATCTTGTAGGTGTGGTTTTAGCGCTGATTTTAATAATATTTTTATGTTGTTGGTTTTGATTTTTTAATTATTTTTCACCTATTTTGATAATTTGCTAGTCGCTCAGATATAGGGGAGATGGGCAGCGTAGAAATTAAATAAACTAACAAATAGTTATTAACTCTTAATAGTAAGTTAGTAGTTAGTTATTAACTATTAATAGTTAGTTATTAACTATTAATAGTAACTAAATACCGGTATCTGTCCAAATATATTTGTGAAAGCCATTTTTAAGTCTTGCTCTTTCTTTGAAGGTGATCCATAGGTCAGATATAATCCAGGTTAGAGAGCTATCAATAATATAATGTAATATTCAAGGCTTCCAAACTCATTATTTGAATCCTGTAATATCTTACATTTAATCTTCAGTCTTTTATTATACTATATAAAACTTGTTTACATGTCACTGCCTTGTTTTCAATTTTCACTTGAATAGTTTGGAAGCGAAATTTCAGCCTTGGCAAATGTTACTTTAACAGCTGCAATTTTCTTAACCAAGACTATTGTAACTTTTTCCACCTTGAAATATCTGCCATTATATTTTTCCAAATCTGTGATTATAATCTTTAAAAATTAAAGATTTTTAATTTTTCTTTATATTCAATCTTTTGTCTTTATTGTTTTCTATCCAGTAAATTCCCAGGTGTTTAATCTTTTTTGTAGTGATAATAAATCCTGTTATTTAGAACAAAGATTGCTTTTTCTCTTCAGTTTAGTTTGTCAACATCTGAGTTTTATCCTTGATCTGATAGTCTGCCCCAGACCAATCTACAGTATGTAGTCCCTTATCAATTCTAAGGAGTCATTTATCTGAGTAATTAGTTAATTTAATTCCCAAGCTTTTGCTGTCTTGACATATTTTCTTTACCACTGACTCTCATGCTAATAAGAATAAGAACAAAGGAAACAAACTATAATTTTCTTGTCCCCTTCAGTGTGGTATGTTTTTGTGACATGTACCATTTGTTTGTTTATTCAATTTCTATACCGCCCCCTCTCCTGAAGGACTCGGGGCGGTGTACAGCCATCTAAAAAAGGACTCAAATAAATAACAGTTAAAACAGAATTAAACAAAGGTAAACCATTTACCTTTGTTTCATATTTTTTCAATAAATAGAAGAGAATATATTAGGTCAGGGTTGAATTTTGTAAATGTTCTGTATCTGTCAAGCATGTAAGCAACAACAGGATGAATACAAAGCACTAAAGATTTACTACATGCAACCTATGGACAAAAATCTGACCTATTAACAGTGAAGCCAAATTGGTGCTAGATGAGGGTTAATGGAATTCATGGAGGCTGGACTTGGGGGTCTCTTGTAGGAACGCAGTAACTCCAAAGTGATGGTGTGTTTTATCCCACTTTTGGGCTCAGCCTACTCATCTCTTACTGTAGCCTGTGAAAAAGTTAAAGCCTCTTCACATTATTCAAGTCATACGTATGAAAGTCCAATCCAAACAATCAAAAGCTTTGTCTGCAACAAAAAATACCATAATCATCTGCTTGTTAAACAACATTCAATAAATTTCTGATGTTGTCCCTTATGTATTTCTTTGGAAAAAATTCAGTCTAGTCAGGATGTATTAATACAATTAAACAATATGTATTCTCTTTGTAATTATCATCTTAAAAGTTTGTAGTTACATTCAGTAAATAAATTGGTCAGTAGGACCTGGGATAGGTTGGGTTGTTTATTTCCTTGTAAATTAGAGAGATGAAATTGAGTCTTTATATAATAAAATTATTGATGTTAGTGAATCTTATTCATTACCTGAAGTAGCGATGTCACCAACATTTCTTGAAAAGTCTTGGAGTGTATTTCAGAGATGCCATTAGCATTTAGAGCTTTGCTCGGTTTCATTTTTTATAGCTTTAGTTTCATCTTCTGGTATGAGTTCATTAAAAACTTCCTGTTGTTGGAATCTGTATATTTTGTAAGTAATATTATATTTGTCAGTAGTATTACAGTGGGGCAAAAAAGTATTTAGTCAGCCATCAATTGTGCAATTTCTCCCACTTAAAAAGATGAGAGAGGCCTGT
>JAEANM010013783.1:0-14264 GCA_017656035.1 Myanophis thanlyinensis | reverse complement strand
ATTGATTGATTGATACAACTTGAAAAAGGCTAGCATTAGGACTGAGGAAAAATGTTTGACTGAAAGGAAAGTTCTCAACAATCCCATAATTACAGTGTGACATTCCAAGAAACAGTTCAGAAAAATAAAACAATGTCATGGAGTATAACATTCTCCTAGCATGCAGAGATCACCAGAAATTGCTTTGGGCAACAGACCAAATCAACATGGGAAGGTATTGTTGAGGAGTCGGTTGCAACCAATAATTCCAAGTAATGACTGCTAATCAAACATTGGAAGAATGGGGTGACCTCTGTCTACTCCCTTGATTAAACTGTGAATTGCTCTCAAGTGCAACTGACAAGGCAACTGATTCTTTGTTCTCTTATTCTCTTATTTAATGTTTTTCATACTCTATCTTTTACAACTATATACTGTTTTATTTTGATTGCTATGATGTAATCACACCCTTTTAATCACATAACCCATGCCCTATACCTGTTAGCATTCATCCTCCACTCATGGGAGTCACTTCCTGATTAGCTATTTGCAAAATAATCACATTCCCATCTGTGGCTTTCCCCCCCATGGAATTCTTTAGTAATGGGAATCAGACACATTCTTCTGCTGAAGTACAGATGGTTTATCAGAGAAATGCAACAGCAAAAACAAATCTATAGTAAAAATAACAATCCTCTATACAGAGTTGAGCAAATTAGAATAAATGTATGATTGGATATGTGAACAAATATTTTAGAATATCATAGATGGAAGGGATCTTGGATGTCTTCTGGTCCTATTCCCTGCTCAAGCAGAAAATTCTATATCATTTCAGACAAATGGTTGTTCAATCTCTTTTAAAACTCAGTGTTAGAATGTCCACAACTTCTGGAGGCAACTCGTTCTGTTACTTAATTGTTCTAACTGTCAGGAAATTCTTCCTTGGTTCTAGGTTGCTTCTCTCTTTGATTAGTTCCCATCCATTGCTTCTTGTTGTACCCTCAAGGTGCTTTGGAGAATAACTTGACTCTTTCTTCTTTGTTGCAGCCCCTGAGATATTGGAATACTGCTATCATGTCATCCCTATTCCTTCTTTTCACCAAACTAGATATACCCAGTTCCAGCAATCATTCTTTATATGTTTTAGCCTCCAGTCCCCTAATTTCATTGGATACAGCAACATAATTCATATTTAGTGAAGTGATGATTGGGAAGTAATAGGGTTGGTGCTTCAAACACAATAAAACACTAGAACAGTGGTTCTCAACCTTTTCTTCACCATGGACTACCTTCTTCACCATTAAATACCTTCTGTGGCCATGGACCATGGCCATGAACCTCCAAGACATAACTCAATATTTAAATCATAACATTTTTAAAGACTTTGTGGACCCCCTGTAATGACATTGTGCCCCCCTTTCTGTGGAACACAGTTTGGGAACCACTGTATTAGAGGTATACATAAGCTATGTCAGCTTTCAATTATTTACTGTATTTTCAAAGGTTATCTTCTTCTCAATATTGTCTTCTAACTTACCCTGGAATGTGAATTTATGCAGTTTTTGAAGTAAAATTGCACAAACATAAAGAATCGGATGTTTTTTCTGGGTGCTATGTGTATAAGGATAATATTATAGATTGGGAAAATGGATTGGACAGGACAAAGCTCTAGCTGAGCTCAGGGCAAACATGCACAAATGGTGCCAAACTATCCAGGAATGTGCCCACCTTATGAGCCTACTCAAGCAGGGAACAACTCAGCTGTAATACACCAGGGGGCAAGAGAGGAAAGCAAACAGCATTTAATTAATTTCCACTGTTTCTATTGTAGAACCTGCTCCAAAGTAATCACTGGGAAGTTCAGATAGTCCTTTACTGCAAAGGAATCCTAATGCAACCAAAATCTCAGTCCCATAGCTTTTTTAAGAGAGTTTTACTATGCTTATGCCAGTCCTTTAGAACTCCTTTCCTCCGTAGGAGCTATTCTGCAATAAGCCACTACAAATTTTAGAACATTAAATGTAGATGGAACATTCATGATCATAGTTGACAACTTAAGAGGTTTGGTAAAGTCTATTTTTAGATCAGAATCAACACATCAAGAAAAGCTATTCTGTCTTTTTCATCACTTCGATAATTATCATTTACACCATTCTTAGCATTCAATTTAGTCTTCCAGTGGCTGCCTTGATTTTGGTATATTAAGGAAGCTTGATTTAACTGTCATAATAAAAACAAGTCTTTGAGGTGATAAAATGCACTGGGGAACCACATTAAAAATGCACCAGAATTACAGTGACAACTTTAATAGAATAAAGTTCTTAATTAACTCATCTGTGCTAGACATTTTTAGTTTCTTTGCCAATTTACACACTTTGCTTCTGTTTAATTTTGTTTTAGAGCTGACGGAATAAACACAGACAAACCAACCAATCAATAAACTGAGGCACATTTAAAATAAAGTAATCCATATGAACAAATTCCAAAGGAATCTTAATTCTCATTCTGCATAGAAATTTTATATGAAAATAAATTATGCTTGAAATGCACATTATACTCATATTTATTATGAAACTGTAATAAAAACCCATATTTTGCTACAGTCACTGCAGTGCAATTTTATCTCACACATCTTCCCATGCTAGAAATATAGCATTGTTATGGCAAATTAAAAATAAACTTTTTTCTCTTTTTCTTTCATTTCATTGTTCAATATGTTTTTTTTCTGTCCTGTGTTTCAACCTTTCTAAATTCTTCCATTAGGAGCAATTAATCTAAATGATTTAGTAGATAATAAGTGAGGTTACCTAACACAGTAATAATATTTGTTTTTACTAGTATATAAAATAGTAATTGATATGAACTGAATATTTATCTGAAGGGTAATGTAGCTGCAAAAATGCAACTAGAAATTAATTTGCATCAAGAGAAGTCTTAATTTCTAAATGTTGGAAAATAATAATTTCCACTTTATTTTGTTTTGGTCAGACTTTACTTTGAGTACCCCTCCTAAATCAGACTTTGGGAAGAATTAGTAGAAACTGGAATAGATGCAGAAAGGAACATCAAACGTTCACTAGAGGATTAGAATCTGGGTGGTCTAAAGAACAATGAGTATAATCTCATTGGATGAATTGAAACAAAGTCTGAAAGGCTTTCAGTCCTGGATACCTTAATTTGGATTCCTATGCTGAATAGACATTGTTTGAAAAGAACCTATATATAAGATATAATATATATGTACAATAATATATATGTAGGTCTAGGTGTGTTCTGGTCTTTTCCCACGTAAGATTGAGAATATTTTAGTGACGTTTTGGTGAGGTCCCACTCACCATCCTCAGGCTGGTGCTTTCTGCTTTGTGCCAGTGCGAGCAGTGTGTGATCGGAGCTGTTGTCTCTCTATAAATACTGGGGGGGGGGGGGGGGCTGGTGTGCTGGACTGGTTGGCTGAACTGCTTCCTCTTGATTGGTTGATGGAGTTGATGTTGGTATAATGGGCTGTGTTATAGCCTTGTGAGTTTTGTTGTTGTGATATCCTGGGTCTTGTGCTGTAATTTCCTGGGTCGTCCCCTTCATCAGAGCAAATAGAATGAAGTTCTTTATTTGTCAGTTGGTGGTGTTTTTTGCTTCTTGCCTAGTATTGTGCATGTGGATTGGCTGCCTTTCTGGCTGTATATTGCACATCATGATTGGTTGTTCAACAGTTTGCCTTTGTGCAGGCTTGATGCTTTCCATCTCATGTTTTATTTGTATGCAAGTCCTTTCTTTCAATCTTGTGAGTAGTGTGTTGTAAATTGGATTCAAATTGGTGCAGCAATTGATGGTGTCTATGGATGCCCAACTTTCAAGCACCTCCCTAGCTGTTTTATCATCAAAATGGCCTAATATCTTTGCATTCTGGAATCCAAAAGTATGCCCCTGTTGTTGGATGTGATTATATACCAGTGAAAGTTCATCTTTCTGGTTCACTACCAACTCATGTTTGTGTAATTTGGTGGTGAGCCATTTGCCTGTCTGGTCCACATATTTTGCACCACAGTTGTTGCATGGGATGCAATAAACCACCCTGGATTGTTCAATTGTGGGTACAGGATCTTTTGGCTTCATAAGACATTTTCGTATTGTTCCTTCTGGTCTATGGGCAACACCTATTCCAAAGGGTCTTAAAAGTCTAGCGGTGGCTTCTAATATGTTCTGTATATAGGGAATAGACAACCAATAACTTGGTCTCAGAAACTGTGATTGCTCGGTCTTAGGTGCCGGACGTTGGTGGCATTGTTTGATGAAACTATGGGGATAACAATTTGCCTCAAATATCCTGTAGAAGTGTTGGATCTCTTCTTTCCTCTTTTCTTCATCATTGCAATGTGTTTTCACTCTTTGAAAGAGGGTCTTCACACAGCTTGGTTTATGGCAAACTGGGTGGTTGCTGTTGAAATGTAGCAGTCAGATGGTATTGGTTGCCTTCCTGTAGATCTCCGTCCTCAGCCGGCTGTCATCCATCCTTGTTATCAAGACATCCAAGAAAGGGAGCTGATTGTTGGTTTCCTCTTCCATCGTGAATTGGATGTCTGGGAAAATATCATTCAGGTGATGTTTGAAAGATCCAATCATTTCCCGTTTGATGATCACAAATATGTCATCCACATACCTGGCCCAAAGCTTTAGGGGAGGGGGAGAGGCAAATAAGCATTTTTCCAATCTCTGTAGGACCGCCTCTGCAATCAATCCTGAGATAGGATTCCCCATTGGTGTTCCCTTCTTCTGCCTATACACAACGTGATTGGATGTAAAATAGGTTCCATCAGTTCAAGCAGATGATTAATTTTTAAGACATGTTCAGTTTCATTGTATGTCTCATGTAGCCTTAACTTAATGGTCTCCAAGGCTAGATGTTGTAGGATTGAAGTAAAGAGGGAGATGACATCAAAGGATACCATTATTTCATCTACATCTATCTTGATGTTTTTAAGTTGATCGAGGGATTTTTTTGCTGAGGTCACCGTCCATGCTGAGTTGTTAAATTTGGGTGTTGATATAACCATTTTGCGAGCCTGAATGTGGGTGTTCCCCAGAGTGAAATGATGGGTCTCAGTGGAGTATTTGGTTTATGAATTTTTGGTAGTTCATAAAAGCATGCCATTGGTGCATCTATGACCTTGGCTGCTCTGTAATCCTATGCTGTAATCACTCAAATTTCAAATTTTCAAATTCAAATTTATTGGTCATATACACAGTCATACATGGTACGATATGCAATGAAATGCTTATGCATTTGTTATTTTATTATTATTATTTTATTATTTTGTTATTATGCATTTGGAAAAGAGATCAAAACACAAACGACCCTGAAGATTACAATAACAACCTAGAAGATTAGAATAACGATCCACAACAAAAGAACTTGCAAGGCCATCACACAGCCCATTATACCAACATTAACTCCATCAAGTAATCAAGAGACTGCAGCACAGCCAACCAGCCGAGCACACCACGCCCTCCCACCAGTATTTATAGAGGGACAGCAGCTCTGGTCACACACTTCTTGCCCTGGCACAAAGCAGAAGGCATCAGCTTGAAGATGGCGAGTGGGACCTCACCAAAATGTTGTGAAGATATTCTCAAACTTACACGGGAAAAGACCCGAACAGACCTAGACCTGCATACACACACACACAGTTCTGATAGCATCTTTTCTTATTGATTATATACAATTAAGTTGGTGTCAATTCTTAACAACCACATAGATATTATTTGTGACAATCTGTCCCTAATATAATCCTTCAGATCTTCCAACAATGCACTTGTTGCCATTGTAACCGAGTCCATCCATCTATTCATCCTCTTCTTTTTCCTTATCTCTTTCCCAGCATTAGACATTCTCCAGAGAGCTACATTTTCACATAATATATTCAAAGTAGAATATTTTAAGCCTGGTCATTGGTGAGAACTTTGGGTTGATCCATTTGTTGGATCTCTTGGCTGCCAATACTATTCTCAACACCAAGTTCTAAAATATCAATATTCTTTTTATTCTGCTTATTCAAAATCCAACTTTCATTTCCATAAAGTGTTACATGGAATTTTTAAAATTAGAATTTGTTTTTATTAAACAACATAAAATTTGCTAGCCAGAAAAATAGCTACAAAGCTTTTCTTTGCACTGTGCAAAATTGGACTTAATAGTTTAAATTCCCCCTTTCAGGTATTTCTACATATGAATGGATTAGGATTCCATTTACAGTCAAATGTATCCTTGCAAACAAAGTTTCCAAATAAAGTAAATGTGTCTTCATTCTAAGCATGGATTAAAAAGTGATGATGTTTGATCTTACAGAATATTTAACTTGACATAGAAAACAAATAGCCTTGTTTAGCAGAAAGGATTGCATGGGAAGATGGAATAATATATAGCAAGTATATTTTATGGGTTGTATCTTCCATTAACAGAAGGTTCTGATACAGAAGAAAAATAGGTCAATGGAAGGAGAAGGCAGGATTTTCAGTCCCTAAGAATGTCTGGGAGCACAGAAATTGGTTCTTTAAAATAAAAATAATAAATCTTCGGAACAGTATGGGAAATGAAGAAGTTTCTGGGAGATGGGCAGCATATAAGTTATTATTATGGTTGATCACAGAATCAATCAGATGTTTAGACTGGATGTGACATTTTTTTCTACCTATTGAGAAAAAAGAGCAGGTTTTTTTTTTCTTCTATCTTTCAAAAGGACTTGGGATAGGCAGATTATGTTGTCTGATGCTTTTAATGGTATCAGATGTAAGCCATTCCAAGTAAAGCTGCTTTTTCAATTGACTGATGATGGTTTTCAGTGTCAATGGTGTTCAAGCAATGCTCCAGAAGTTTCAGAATTGCACTCCAGGCACATATTAGTATTGGTGCCATCTTTGGTTCCCCCTGCCCTGTCATTATACTTTTATTTGTAGGTCTTTATTTTTGTGATTTTTCTCCAGCTCTTTCTCTTTTATTCTGTTTTTTCTAGGTATTTCAGTGCCCCAATGATTGTTGGCACACTGGGTGCCATACCTCCCCCCCAAAAAAAATATTGGATGGTATTTAGAAAATAATTGAATGTATATATTTATATGACTGCCCAACTCACACTACATGATTCTGGGTGGTATACAATATGTGGAGTTTTCAACATACTTCATTTACTGTAATAAAATTTTATTCACTACTTAGAAAAGGAATGTACTGTATATGAATCAAATGAATTATACTATTTAACTGTAGTAAAATTATATAGAGAAGGAAAAGGTAAGAGATGTGACCCTTGAATGGATACAGATAAGAGAAATCAGATTGCTGTCCTTTTTTTTAGCATGTGAAAAGAATTGTATGAAAAGATGCAGTATATGGATTCAATAAACTCTTAATATTTATTGAGTTAAATTATAATATCTAGCAGTATAGAATGTTGATAGTATGAAGGAATGCAATGTTGCCATTGTAAAGTCATCCCATTTTTTTTATTATTAAAGTTGTTCCCATGTAGAGGTCATACTATATTTACAATTTTTAAAATATCCCCTATGTAATGTAACAAACCATATATAATCTGTAACCCTGGGACTTTTCTGTAGTTGTTTGGTGGAGATCCCAGTGTTCACTGTCTTCTGTGCATCCCAGCAAAATATACTTGGTTGCATCAATCTCCAATCTTTTTTGATTCCTAATTTAAAAGAAGACATTTTCTCACAACAAATACTACAGCACATTAAGTTTACTTCAGCAGCTGACAGAAGATTTGAGGAGGATAAATTAATTGTGCATCAGCAATACACTTAAAAAAATGCCTAGAAAAGAAAGTTATGGTAAACATGTCACCATCCTATCTTATTTCTTTGGTCTATATAGCTTAAGTCAGGTATTCTTGACCATATAGTAACTACCTTGACAGTTTAATTATAGTGTAAAGAGTCAACAACCTTTTCAGACAGTGGGCACAGTTTTGTGTAATGGTGTGGGCATCAAAAATATAAAAAAGAGGAGGAAACATTCAGTAGTTTCTGTGGAGATTTATTGTAGGACTCCAGATTAAAGCTTCCTTGACAAATAGTTGTCCAATCTAGGCTTGAAGGGGAATTTATGGTGATTGGTACCCTGCCAAACTGCTTCTACTATTGGAAGTGCTCCTGTAGCATTTAATTGGAATTTGACTCCCCTTAGTCCATGTCATGTACTCTTATGTTAGAGAGGATTTATTCAGTGACTCCTTCCTGAGGAGCTCTAATATCTCCACCCCATAGCTGGTTAATCTCAAAGTGGAAAACACCAATTTCCTCAAACATTCCCACTCGATTTCTAATCTCCTCGTTATTCTCATCAGCGTACCTGTTCCAGTTTCTCTGAATCTTTTAAAAGGGCAGTGCTCCAAACTGGCTGTGATCTTCAGGTGAATTCTGACCAATGCAGATTGCATCTGAACTTATTACCTTCTTTAAATGAGAAACTCTACTTTTTCAGTCAACCAAATATCACATTTGGTTTTTTTGGGGGGAAGGTATATGATTCTGTGAGTTCATTTTTAAATATACATCCAAGATTATTTACACACATATTCTTCCTTAGCCAGATGTTTCATGCCCATGCATAGGACTGTGGTTTTCTTTTTCTCCCTTTGCATTTCCCCCTATTAAATGGAGTTCTGTGTCCCTTTCTGACCCTGCCTCTAATTTATTTGACTCAAACACAACCATCACCTGATCCAAGTTTTTGTCTTCACCACCCTCCTTGTCTCCCACCTCTTGTTCCCCTTCTTCTCTCATGTCACTACTTTTTATAAGCTATCTGACATTTTGTGTTGCACGCTTCACAGTGATGGTGTTGTATAGTTACTGCTTGATAATGTCATTGTCCTACTGTAAAGCTCTCAATAATACAACCTTGTCTTGCCAGGATAACCATGTGAAGAAAGCCTTGCTGCATTTTTATGCTTTGGTTGCCTGTTCTGGGACATTTCAGGTTAAATGTTTTTGTGTCTCTGCTACCTGTAAGTATAGCAAGGGAGAGAGAGTGCTGGTAATATAAATGACTAGACCAATTCAGAAGCAATTGGATCTGTCTACCAAAGAGACTTGAGCCACAGGGAAAAATAGTAACTATAAAGTCAGGCAATTTTCACAACATTGTTTGGGGAAATGGATTTTTTGCTATACTTGCTCCCCCCCCTTTTTAATGGATCACTCTGATGCTTTAACACCATACCTGCTGAGCAGAGTCTCAACAGGAAGGTGTCACCAGTTATCTCAGAGCTTTGCTGTATTATTAATATGTCTTATGTTACAGTCCAAATATTTCCTGGTTGTGAAAGTCAAGTCATTAGAATAAAATCCAATGTGTTGTTAGGTAAAAACGAAAACATTTGCAAAATTAATCCATCGGTGACTTTTCGCAAAATAGATTACAGGATTTTGAAAGAAAAATATGTAACTTGCAGAATGTTGTCTCTACAGTGTACACAGACACTTCAAGTATCCATTTGAGATTAGATTAATCTGTTGGAATTTTGTAAAAGTAGGTGCAGTGGTGATTATTCAATGATTTTGCATTCATGTTAATTTAATGCCACTCTTCTCAGAATGACATAGATGATTTTGACCCACCTAGTTTTTAGAACTTCTCTATATCCCTCTGTGATATAATCCTAGAGGCATTCCCAGAATACACCCCCAATTTAATATACTATACCCACTATGCAGACAGCCTGAGTTAACCTGTATTCCACCATCTCAGCCATACATCAGCACACAAATTATCCTCTAATCTGCACTCTCATAATCTCTGTTTCTGCCTCTGTTTATAGCAAGAAAAACAAAAAAGCAATCTGAATTTAAAAAGCCAGAAACAGTGCAAACAAGTGTAATAGGTTTCATCAGTAGAAAGGTGATTCTTCATTGGGGCTCCTCCAAGTAAAAAAACTGAAGATTTGTGAGATGAGGTTGTGGGTTTCTAGCTCAGAAGAAAAGCAACTGGATTGCCTGTGAAAAACCTCAGATAAATCCTTATTTTTCTTTTTTCAGAGGAAAGTGTTCTCCTGTTCAAAGGAATGTTTTGAGATAGTTACCCTGAGGGTTGTGACTGCCCCAATACAAATCAATGAGTTGGGTCTGGAAGCTGGATGGTACTGGTTGAATAATGAAATTAATTAGAATGCATACTAGTTTGTGATTTAAAATAATAACCCTAAGATTATAAATATTATGTGATATGATTTTCTGAGCACCACTTCCTTATACTAAATAAAGTACTGTAGTTAGATTCTATGTTTTGTTTTGTTTTGTTTTACAATTGCAGTATTCCACTAGCATGCTATTTTTTCTTCAAAATAATTTGCAAATTTGGGAAGTAGAGTAGGTATATTTTTATCAAGGGACTGGCTTCTTTATTTGCAGGGTACTCTGGAAACAGCCATCTGTTTTAAAGACTTTTCAAATCTAAGTCTAGATGAAACAGAAGCAAAGCAGAACAAGGAGCTGAAGTTCCACATTTTTTGATGAGCCTACTGATAGAATGCAATATTTTTCACTCTATTAAAGCATATTACTTTATTATATATGTAATATTTTCTAAATTTACATCTATGGATATATGAAAATCTATATCCTCTCTTTTTAAAATTTATTCCCTCTCATTCTCTTTGCTGGGAAGATGTAGAATTCATGTATGGAAGTATGGAATAGATATATGGAATAGATATATCATTCCAAAGGATGTTATTTATTGCATATAAAGACTTGCATTTTCTGGAGGCAGTCATCATGGAGCAGAATTTTATATTGAAAGTGTTTCTTTTGCACTATACATCAGTTTTATTTTCATGAAAATCCATATTTTCTTTTTTTGAAAGCACAGTACTTTCTCATTTTGCTATTTCATGTCAGGAAAAGTTTCTAAAGAGATATAGTTCAAGTATTATCATTCAGCATGGAGCTTCATCCCAGGTAGAGGAGACAACTGATTTCTGTGTGATAGAAAGTGGCCTATACAGAATCTGTCACAAGAAGGGACATGAAAACAAACCACCTAGATATGAGATGTGAGCCTCTAGATGACATGGAAGAAATCAGGTTCTCTTGAGGTGTCCTGGACATTTTGTGACAGTGGATGTGATGGACCAAATCCATAGTATGGATTTTCCAGGAGAGCATCCAAGAAGTGGGTAAAACCAAATATAGAAGACATAATATCCAGTCCGATACTTATATTTTTTAAAAGTTTTTGTGAGGACTGAGATGGGATAAAATATGAGAAATATAATAAAAAAACTTAATTCTGGGTCCTACTGATGGGACCTAACTATAATTCTACTTATACTGATTTATTCTGAAATCCAGAAATCTTAATGTAGAGCATGTAGAAAGTTTAGAGCCACATCCCCTGTACCAAACTAGGCCAAAATCCCACTTTTCATTCTTTTTTTTTAAGTCTATCTTCCCTCTAACTAATTTTTCTTCCAATTTTCTTTCTTTTTTTCTGATTTACAGATTTTAGCATATTGTCTTTCTTTTTTTCTGTTAACAGGTGATCTCTGCATTGCCCAGTCATTGAAAATCCCACAGGATCGCAAAAACAAGACCTACGAATTTGATAAAATTATCAAGCTGCTTCTAGATACACCCAGAGCCAGGGCTATCATTGTCTTTGCCTACGATGAGGATATAAAGTAAGGATGCCTGGAGAAATTAACTTGTTTACATGTAATTAATTCAAGCAAGATGGTTTAGAAAATATGAGAACCTATCTTTATACAGATGAACGTGAATACATAGGGCAGGGAGTCTGAGCTGAAAAATACTTATAGAACAATTTGTGGCTTGTGTTGCTAGAATACATATTTTATGGTATCCACATTCTTAGGCTTAAGCCATCATCTAAGCAATAAATGAGGTGATAAGCATGTTCTTGGGTAGTATAACTTCAGATTAAAGGAGCAGGCTTTATGGACGGATTATTTTTTTCCCTGTACAAGAAAAACTCCTGAATAACATTCTAGCAAGCTGGTAGAGAATATCAGGAAGAAACTTTCCCATAACAGCAAGCACAATACGTTTGGTTACATAAAACCTCAGCTGCTGTAATAGTGGTAGAATCTAGAAACATGTTTTTGAACATCTTCTATGTGAGCTTGGTTACAATATGTTTTGCATGCCTCAAATGCCACTTGGGAAAAAAAAAACCTATACCTCCAATCAATTGCTTTTATTCTAGACATATTTCTTTTTCCACACTGACTTTTGAAGCTCAATTATTCTGCACTTTGAAATCTTCCTCCTCTCATCTGTTAAAGCAAGAAGGACAATCAGATGTTTGGAAAGCTAAATTGGGTAGATGGATGATGAGGTCACTGGCCTTGTGAGTCTGCCTCTTCCACCATAGCACTAGACCAGGCACCAGGAACCATCCCTGTTGGTAATAAAAATTAATTTTGGAGAAAATAAATTTGCAACAAGTCTAAGTTAAGTTAAGACCCTTTTTTCTATGACACTGGCCAATATAAAGGGTTGAATTAAAGTACTGTGAGTCCCCTAATAGGTTTTGGTTATCCTCTTTTAGATTTTGCTTTGCAGTGCAGTGGAAAAACAAAAGACAAGCAGTTGAAGACTTGAAACCATCAGAGCTACTGAAGCCTATTGATTAGAAAGGCTATTAAAGTGTGCTGACTATAAAAAAAAAACCTGCTGACCTTACAAGGTTCATAGCAGCCAGTCCTGCCTCTATAATCTGGGATGTATGTGTTAGTTATCACACAATAAATTAGGTTTTGCTTTGATAACCTTAACTATAGATTTTTCATAAATCTAAAAAAGGAAAACAGCTAAAGCAACAAGTTTAACTTGAAGTTGAACATTAATATTTGCTTTTAATCCACTGCATGTAGTTTTCATATCATGCCAAAACAAAGACTGTCCATGATCTGAATTTCCTTTTATGGATTTTCTTCTGAGTTCTTTCCTCAGGCAAAATCCAGTTTGATATTATTTCCCCAAAGTGTTAACCATTGAGTTAGAAGACTGGAATTCAATTTCCAGTTTTGACTGGAAAGGCAAATACAACTTACAGATCTCTGTTCCAATATAATAAGGTTTATTTGAAAACAGTAGACTTGGAGGGAAAAGGGAAGAAATAATATTTATGACAAGGCTTACAGCTTATGACTAAAATTTGCTTTCCCAAAGCAGGTATACTTTCCCAGCCAGCATGGGTATTGATGAGAATTCTAAGAATTAAAAGTGCACATTCAGTAAAGATAATCTAATAAAGAAAATTGCAAAATCTGAGCTGGTCAATTATACCAGCAGACAGATATATAATTACCATTTAATACTGCAGAGATCAAGTCTCAGCCTTGTGTTATTCAAGTATTTATAGATGAATTGGATGATAAATCAGAAAATATGATTATCAAATTTGCAAATGAAAGAGGGATTGCATGCCCTTGGAGAGTAGAGAATTAAAATTCTAAAGGAGCTTGACAGACTGGAAGAATGGGCAGAAACCAGTAGGAAAATTTTCATCAAGGACATGTATTCAATGCCCTATGTTTGGGAGGAATCCAAGTTGTGAGTAGGAAATAGAGGCAGAAATCCCACCAGACAGCAGTAATACAAGTAAGTACTAGTAATCTTGATTGATCAGCAGCTGAATATGAGCCTACTATACCATACAGCTCAGGGGTGTCAAATTCATGGCATCATGGCAACATCACGTGACATATCAGGACTTTTTCTCCCTTCGCTAAACTGGGCAAGAGCAGGACCAATATGTGACACATCTGGCCTGTGGGCCGCAAGTTTTACAGCTCTGATATAACTGCAAGGAACAGGCAAATGCTTGGCTGCATCAGAGAAGTACAATGTCAAGATACTGTAAAGATAAATTATGATTTCATTCTATTCTGCATTGCTCAGACAAAACCTAAAATCTTTGATCAGATTCAGGGCATTTTAGAGAAGAAGATAAGCACACGGGAACATATCTAGAAAAGAACAGCTAAAATGATAAAGGAACTAAAATAAAAGAAAACTTGCAGGGAATGGTTGGAAGAACTCTGGAGAAGCTTACTGATTGATTGATTGATTGATTGATTGATCACATTTTGAAATCACCCATCTTTCTCACAGAGTGACTCTTATTATGGCAAAGCATAACTATTTTTCCCCAATGTACATAGTCAAGCAACTAGATCAGGGGTCTGCAACCTTTAAGACATAAAGAGCCACTTGGACCCGTTTCCGAAGGAAAAAAAAAACCTGGGAGC
>JAEANM010013782.1:0-14264 GCA_017656035.1 Myanophis thanlyinensis | reverse complement strand
CAAACACACATACACACACGCACACACACAACTTCAGTTTATAACCCAAAATTAATTCATTCCTAAAAAGACTTACAGAACATGTGTCAGAAATGACAGTGTATCTAAAACGGTTATTTCCTTCAGCTCGGATATCATGGTCATTGGCTCCCTTCAGCACCACAGCCTTCTTCAGGTTCTTAGCTTGGTCATCCATATAACCTATACTGTTTTTGCAATGATAGGTGATATTCTGAGAGGCCTCTTTGGAGAGTAAACGCAGGAAAGTCATTTGCGTGATCACTGTGTTGGGTGATTGATTATCACCATAAACGAACTACAAATGAAGAAAGAAGGAGGCATTATTATTTGAAATTTTTAATATCCTTCTTCAGACAGGTTGGCACTTCAACTTTGTCAGATGTTCCTGCATCTTCCTTTAATAGCTTGCTGTAGATTTGGACAGGTTTGACTATAGAAACCAATAACCCAATATGAGTTTTAAAAGGGAAGAAATTCCTTTTGCCTTCCTTATTACCTTATCCGGGAAAGTAAAATCTTTATGCTTATAATAGGGCTATGCAAAGTTCTTCCCATATTATTCCTATAATCTCAAAGCAGGGCATCAGATTCTGCTACAGATGGTCCCTTACATTATACAATGCTCTATGTCTATAACAGTGTTTCTCAACCTTGGCAACTTTAAGATGTTTGGACTTCAACTCCCAGAATTTGTTGAAGTCCAAACATCTTAAAGTTGCCAAGGTTGAAAAACACTGCTCTATAATTTAGTTTCTTGGCTTTTTAGTCCAGTGCTCTAGGAATCAGAAGATTGAAATCTCTATTCTCCTTAGAGATTAAAATGTGTGTTTAAAAATGTCAAATTAAATAAACGAACATTAAATCTGAGGAAAATTCATCTACTTCAGTATATAGTATTCATTTATTTTCACTGATTAATGTGTTAAAATGAAGAGCAGTAAACAAATAATTGAAGAGAGAATATAAATATCATCACTAAACAAATCAATAATTAAAGGCTTGACTAGACTGCCAGGTTGATTTGTCACCAGTTCAGACAAGCAACAACTTTGGAGGGCAGGAATGGAGTGAGCCCAGTGCTCGCTCCCACAAATACTGAGAAGGAGATCCCCAATTGTGTGTTCCAGTTCTATTTTCAAATAGTCCTATCTGGTTTGCTGACTGCACTTTGCTTTCCTCTAAATTGGTGTTCCTCAATGCTGGCAACTTGAAGATGTTGAAGATGTTCATCTTACATAATTCTTCAACCAGAATGCTGGCTGGGAAATTCTGGGAGTTGAACTCTTCACATCTTCAAGTTGCCAGCATTGAGACACACTGTTCTAAGGCAACCTCTGAATTTTGATTGACTGCCCTTTCATTTTCTCTGTTGTTCCTAAATCAAGCCCATGGCAGATTCTATTACAAGCAGTCTATTCTTCCTAGCATGGTGGCTATAACAACTGTCTAACAGGCAAACACACCCAGTTTCAAGTGTAGCAATAATAATATATATTTGTTTGTAATTACTATTTCCCTAAATCTCTGTACTCTTCTATTGTATTTTTTTAATTAAAAAAGTCACATCCTTACCAAGTTTCAGACAATTTATGATCACTATGCTTATGAAAAGGTTATCTTTTAATAGCCACAGATTGTGTGAAGAAAAATGCAAGTAGGATTTTTTTATATTTTAAAGTTGCTAATTATGCCTCCAATTATGTGTGTTTAAAATATATATATTTAAAAGCTATTTATGGCTTGATATACTCATATGTATGTATTTTGATGCTTTTAATTTTGTACACATGCATTTAATTTAAATGTGAATTTCTCTGTGTACCCCAAATATTTATTTAATTACTAAGATGAATTAAAAGGAAATATTTAATACCCTTCAATACAAGGATATGGAGAATCCATCATGTGTATCTTTTCAACTGAAATTCCACCAAAATTCAATCTGTTGCAGCATAGACATGGTGTAATTTAGAGAACCTGCTAGCATCTATCTCAAAATAATTATTGGCTCACTCATTGCATGAAAATTTATATACTTGGGGAAGTAGCATATAAAAAAACCCATATAATTAGGGAAACTGCAGTAAAAATGAATATATGGGAAAGCTGAAACAAAAAAAAGTCTGGCAGCATAGATGCATGCACATAATGTATGTGTACGTAAAGGAAATCTTCGTACATTTTATGTTAATGGGAAATGCATATGACAGCAATTGCTGTAACATCGGTGGGATAGAATTAGCAAAAACGTGGCTGCATGTTGTAAGAAGGAAGTCTGGGGTTAGACTAAGCTGCATATGTTTATTCCAAAATAATAACTGAAATAAATACCAAGAAGATTCAGATTAGTTACCTGTGAACCTCTGTTCATATCCAGTCCATACCATATTGGTTTTAGATCAGATGACCTACTTGTCCACCATGTTTTACGTGGAATAATAGCTGGTTTTGCAGCTATACACGTTTCTCCTGTTTCCATATTGCAGAATGCTTTGATTGCATCTTCTACACAGCCCTGATTAGGGTCAATCCAGTATTCTCCTGTGAAAGCAAAATAGGAAATCTTAAAATATAACAAACCATTTTTTGCTTCTCTATGCAACAGTCCAATTTCAATTAAGGACAAAGCATAACTTCAATGTACTTTCCTTCCTATGCAAGTTTAACACTGCAATCATGTGCACATCTATTAATAAATAAACATACATATGGTTAAGCAATGTATCTGAGTTCAGTATCAATTGTTCAAGAATCAAAGTCTGTGATGATGTAGCAAAAAGGTGAAAGAGGACCTGATAGTCTGCAGAAATTTGGTGTTCAAAAATATTAAACTAATATTTAAATTCTTATTTTTTGTTGTCTAATATTTCAAACCTGGACTAATTTAAACTGCATTTATAATATTACTGCCTTTTCATTCGAATATGTTTGTATAAACCTTCATATTATCTTTCTCTATTCATCATTAAATAATTTCCCTTACATTTAAGACTTGGGCAAGAGTAGAATTGGCTTCATTATTTGACAAATCCATCATCTTTGGCTTACTTTTCTTAATTTGTGCTGACAACTCTTACAATAATTCTTTTTCTTGGAAGCATTTATTATGTATCAAATAATATTAGTGCATATTTGGACAATCTGAACAAGATTTTTTATATAGTTTATCTTTTATATCTGCCTCCTTTACAGTATTTATATTCTGGCTATCTTGTAGCAATCTGATTAGATTGTAAGTTTTAGTTCAGTTACTCTGGTGAAGATGGAATAAAGATAAAAAGTGAAGACAAATAGGATGTCCTAATAAGACCAATCTATTAATGGAAGAGATCAAATCCAATTCTCCACTCAATGTTGGAATCTACAACTGTACATTCCTGACAGATGGCTATTTAGCCTCTGCTTGAATAATTCCAGCAATGAAGAGTCCATCACCTAAGGCAGTCTATTCCATTATTCAACAATAGCAATAGCAATAGCACTTAGACTTCTATACCACTTCACAATGCTTTTACAGCCCTCCCTAAACACTGTATAGAGTCAGCGTATTGCCCCCAACAATCTGGGTCCTCATTTTATCTACCTCGGAAGGATGGAAGACTGAGTCAACTTTGAGTCTGGTGAGATTCGATCTGCCAAATTATAGGCAGCCGGCAATCAGCCGAAGTAGCCTGCAGTATTGCATTCTAACTACTGTGCCACTGCGGCTCAATAAGGAACTATTACCCTTAGTTATATGTTTCTGATCATGTCCAACTGAAATCTACTTCCTGTAATTTGCACTTACTTGAACTTGTTGCTTCTGATCACACGGAACAACTTGGACAATTCTACTCTGTCTTCTACTATATATGACATCTCTTCAGATCCTAGAAGAGAGGTGTCACATTCCCCTCAACCTTCTCCTCTCCAGCTAACAATTCTTTCAACTATTGCTCATAATGTGGTTCTTCCAGGCTCTGGTTACCTTCCAGAAATCTATATAATTAGACCTGTACTTCTATTTAAACACATTTGAAGATACTTTTTAAAAAAGAAATATACACCTACCACTCTTTTTGGATGGATGACATGATCTTAAATCATCACAAGTACGGGCTGGATGCTTCTTGGAGCCATCAGGACTGCGCATGGTTTCAATCTGGCTACTCAGTGACTTCAGTGTGGCATGGACTCCTGGATCTGTTTTATTGCTGTCATCTGGAGCAGCTTCATCTTCAGTGAACTCTGGTAGTGGATCTGCTAGACCATCATCATAATGTCCCATAATGTCACCAATTGCAGCAGTAAGATGGCCGGGAGGGCCTGGTGGGCCTGGAGGACCAGGATCACCTGGAGGGCCCTACACATAAAAATAATGCAGACCACATCCAGGATTGTAATATCTGGGACACAAAGTTACCATAACTGCATAGTAGTTCCAATCACTACAACAAGAGTCACATTAAGATAAGTGGCTATACAAATTGAATAAATAAATAAAAGGATAACTAAAGGAATTTGTTCTTTTGGCTTCCCAATTTGCATCAGTAATTGCAATAGCAAAATAATAATTACATTGTTTCAGTAATAGAATATTATAGTTCTAATTGATTAATACCTGGACATAGATTAAGAATGATTATTTTGGAGCGCCCTTCCCCAACACTGTAAGTACTTGATATTGATAAGGTCTCAACTTATTAAACTAAGAATTTTATGTATTTCTTCTTCTCAGAGTCACCCCTTTTCCACTTATTTTTTACTTTTGAGCAGAGGCAACGGTGGCAATAGTGAGACTTTTTTGTAATACAGTCATGTAAAACACATAAAAGGTATGAAGTGCCAGGCATAAAATACAATTTGAAGTAGAGTTTACTCTTTTTTTTTTAAGTTTAGAGGACCTAATCTTGATAGGAGAGCTTTTTGCTCCTTTATTGCCTGACATGTTTTGGATCTGGATCACTTCTATTACCCCTGTCACCATTAAAAAGTGATCCATTAAATAACCAAATTGGCAGTGCAAATGGTAAGAACAAAAAGACTGATCTGGGTTGCTCCTTAAAAAAAGGAGCATATGGTCAGATTCCTACCTCACTAGTTCAGGTGCCCTGCATTTTTAAAAAAGATGTGTCTTCTTCCAAATTGATATGTAATTTGACTCATATAAGCTAACAAGTCAGTGAATGGACATAACTGTTCCTCTCTCTGATGGAACCAATTTCCCATTATTTACCTCAGGTCCTGCTTCTCCTAAAGTTCCTCTTACACCAGGAGGTCCAACTGGTCCATGTGGTCCAGAATTCCCTTCTTTACCTGAAGGTCCAACAGGACCTGGGGGACCCTATATTAAAAACAAAAGTTCATGTTTATCATGTCAATAAGGGCACATAAATAATTTCCTTCCTTTTCAGCTAAAGATTCTTCTGGCCTTTCTTGGCTTTCTACAAGATAACTGCTAATGCTCACAATGCGTGAATGAATCAAAAGATCCAACTGCATATTATTTACTACCGGTAGTTATTATTTAATATTTGTTTTTCTTCTCTCTCCCCCCCCCCCCATGTGGGGAAACGACAAAGATGAATGAGGTAACAAATGTTACTGAATAAAGATGAAAAAAATAAGAATAAATTTACTTACTTACTTTTTATTATTTGAATGCAGGGGCACCTGCATTATGGCATCTGAGTCTGCTAACTTCATTTCTTTTAGATATTGTCTAAAGATCTAACAGATGTAACTGACCAGCTGAATTGCTTACATAGCAAAAGTATTCTTCTCTTTTTCAGTCCCATCCATAGACTGAGAACCTAGGAGAGCATTTCATACTGTCTGGTTTTTTTTAATGGGGAGTCTGAATAAATGCCAGATAAGCAGGCCTAGAGCCCTACTTCCCTTGTTTGAGTTATTTTAAAAGAATTGCACTGCAGTTTATGACCATTACTTTTCCAAAGTCTTCTTTTTATAATTATAAAGTGTTTTCTATGGGCATCCCACAGAGCTCTTTGGAAAAATGTGAACCATGACATAAAATTGCTCCCAAAAGCCCACTGAAAGGAAAAGCTTCTTTGTTTCTCAGCTTTTCAAACATTACAATGAAGTGACTTTCCTCTAGGGCAGTGTTTCTCAACCTTGGCAACTTTAAGATGTTTGGACTTCAGCTCCCAGAATTCCCCAGTCAGCAGCTGGCTGGGGAATTCTGGGAGTTGAAGTTCAAACATCTTAAAGTCACCAAGTTTGAGAAACACTGCCCTAGGGTAAAAGATGCAGATGGGCAACTTGGAATATGCTCAAACTGCCCTTTTTAGCAGCTGCTGCCACTAACTACACTAAATCGCTGTGTTAAGTTTTATTTGGGGGAGGGATTCGAAATCAGGAAAGCTAGATGCCACCAAACACATGTCCAATTTTAATGTTACTTTGATGTGGAGACCCTGTTTTCTGGGAGTTCCAGTGACAATCCAGTAGAAATCTGGAAAGGGGTTGCTCTTTTTTCTTTTACTTCCCTCAATTTAATCATTTATTTTGATAAGCCTCAATGGTAACATACTGAAATTTTCTTCACATATTCACACAGCACACGTACACACAGATTCACCCATGTGCACACATTCATTTTTGCACTTTTTGTCTCCCTCTTTTCAGGGAAAACTGCTGATATCAAAAGTTCACCATGTTCATTTAAGTATCCATCCACATCTTAACCCAGCTTAAATTTGTATCTCAATCCTTGAATCCAAGAAATTTGGAAACTGATCTCTCCCCACCCGCCTTCCCCCATTCTGTATTCTTCAGGAGGCCTATTCTGGTTGCTGACTTGTAAATTGGAGCTGTTGGTTGAAGAAGCCTTACCTGATATCAAATTTGATGCCTTTTGGCACAAATGGTTCCCCCCCATATATTATAGATCTTTATTCATTCTCTTTTTGTTCTTTTGAAACATTATAGTCTATCATAGGTTAAAGCTTCTTAAAAAATATAATGACACTGATAAAATTCACAGCTCTCAAATTTTCAAACATCCCAGCCAGCCAATGTGAGCAATAAAAACATTGATAAAATTAAAACCAGAGCAATATTAAGCTTTTCGTTGTTTATATAGTAAGTTGGCCCTTTAAAATTTGCTTGAGTTCTGTGCAAAACTGGTAAGACGTAAGAAGTTGGGAAAGGATATAATAGGAGTAAAGAATGAAGAACACTGAGATCTATGTGCAAGAAAAAAAATAACTAAAGGCCATTGAGAAATTATGTATTGATGTGCACCAAAGCTGCCATTAGCTGATACTAGCAAATTGGAGATTGTTCTTGAAGCTTAAATTTCTTGAGGGACAGAACCTTTTTTGGACTGTAACCTAAATGTTTGTCAAGTTAGCATCTTTGCCAAATACTACCAGTAAGATATATTTAGAATTCCTTACACAAAGGAATTAGGGAGGGTAAATGACCTCAAGCACAACCTTGTTTAATAAAAAAAAAAAAAAATCTGCAATCCCTATCCAAATTAATTTTACTCTGAAATCAACAAACACCATCTGTACAACAGCAAACTTAAACCGGGGGGAGGGGGATTTAATTGTTTCCATATTATATTTCACATCTGGTTTACTCACTCTTGGGCCAAACGGGCCTGGAATCCCAGCACTGCCTTGTTCACCAGTAGGTCCCTGCAAAACACAGTGTGAATGGTCTACATTTTCTCAAATTACATCTTATCTTTAAAGAAGAAAATATGATGGCTTTGGATACATCAGCCATGAGTATCCAATGATGACCTATTATTCTTTAGTTTAAAGTCTCAGCATTTCTAATTCATGATATAATAATCTGAAGATAGCAAAAAGAAATTTGCATGAAGTTTTAAGTCCATAGATAGTTTGTTCTGTGATTAAGATCACCTTGGCGCAAAGACAGCCATGCTTGGCTTACAACCACTGCAAGAAAATATAGTTTTGAATTTTGGTTCCTAGGATTAACCACCTTGGCAAATCAGAGCCCTAAATTAGAGGGTGAGGGAAGGCAATGTAATAAGACTATAAGTTCCCATTCTCCCTATCAGTAATATTTTCCAATGAAATCTCTTGTTAACAGCAAAATGATTTTGAAGACATTCCAGATTTTAATACAGACTGGATCACAATGGAAGCAAAAGCAAAATAATCAAGCAATCATTTCCCTTGTGTTATTTAATGTACTGCACCTTGCATGCCTTTGTTCTGGCTGACAAACAGTCTCTCAGCAGTTTCTCTATGGCAAAAACCTACAGAAAATCTTTTAAAAGATTTAAAATAAATAGCTACTTTGTTTTCCCAAAAATATGACCTACTCAGAAAGTAAGTCCTAGCTTGATGTTTACATGTGTCCAGTATAAGACCTACACCCCCCCAAATAAGCCCTAATTAAAAACTGCCCACCCCAGAGTGCATGGGTAAAAATTAAGCTAGGGTGGGGACGGGGTGGAGCCGCCCTCCTACTTACTTTTGGATAGTTGGAGCCAGGCCTCACATACCTCAGCCCATTTCTTCTGCAGTCAGCAAACCTTTCGTGAAGGCCTCTGTAGCTGGTAACAGAGCTCCGGACAGATCCAGAGCTCTGTTAGGAGCTGCAGAGGCTCTTCCTTTAAGCCCTTCCTGAAGCCCTTGTAGCTGATAACAAAGCTCCAGATGGAAAGGCTTGCTGGCCTTGCCGGCTGAAGAAGTTCCTGAAGGCGTCTGACAGCAAAAAGGAGGCTTGGGGTGATGCAGACAAGTGAGGTGACTCAGTGGATGACATCCTCCCAAGAATAAGACCTGATGCCATTTTTATTTTTAATTTTTTTGTGGCAAAAATTTGGGGGATTTTGGGGGAAGCACCATAGTTAAAAGGAATTGTTATTTTTTTCCTTTTCATTTCCAGATAAATGCACCTTTGTAAGCATGGAGACAGGCAATTAGTCAAAGTTAATACTTTTTATGAGCCACGGGGGTACAGTGGATAGAATGCAGTATTGCAGGCTAATTCTGCTAACTGCCAGCAGTTCAGCAGTTCGATCCTGAATGGCTCAAGGTTGACTCAGCCTTCCATTCTTCTGAGGTAAAATGAGAACCCAGATTGTTGGGGGCAATATGCTGACATTGTAAACTGCTTAGAGAGGGCTGTAAAGCAGTATGAAGCGGTATATAAGTCTAAGTGCTATTATTATAGCCTTTTTTTTTACAAGGCAGCCATTGGAGCCTTTATGATGTGAGATTCTAAAAGGTGAATGAGTGCATCACCCAGAAAAGGAATGTTCCACCACAATAAATAAGGAAGCAGAGGCAGAAGGTAATTCTAGGTGCAATGTGATATATGCAGAAAAATGGCAGTTGCCAATGGAGAACTGGAATAAAATGTAGATATAGATAATGTCTTACAGGAGGTCCAGGGAGACCTTGCAGGCCAGTGAAACCTCGATGACCTTTCTGTCCCCTGTCCCCTCGATCACCATTGTCACCTTTGTCACCACGAGGACCTTGGGGACCCTTAAATTAGAAAAATAAAACAAAATAAAATAAAAAATTAAACCTAAAGGTACAATCCAGCTAAAATTAAGCATATTTCTCTGGCTGTCAAATCAGGTATTAGCAATATGCTCCATTTCTCATTGATTTCAGTGAAATAAGACTGCATACCATCACTTCCCTGAATGAGTAGCTATAAGTATCCATAATCCCTACACACTCTTTATATAGCTGCAACATACTTTACTTTTTAAAAACTATATTCCATATCATTCACATATCTGTGTGCGTGTTGTACATATATTGAATAGTGCAAAGCTGTTCAAAATGCAGACTGATATGTACTGAGCAGGTATCTGGTTTAGACTCTAAAATCCACCTAAAATTGTGGATTTTTCCCATTCGTTTTAATCTCCTGCATCCATTTATGGTGTATATAAATACACATAGAAAATTTAAAATTTGCCATGAAGAATATTTAAGAAAGTTTATCTTCTACCTGGAATTAGATACAGTGCAGGTGAATTTAATATGAGTAATTATTATATTTTATTACTTTATTTTTCCTAACTTCAGTTACATTAAGCTCTAAAATACAGATATATGAAACTTGTTTTATTGAATTTATTTTTAACCAAAACAACTACAACTATTTTTCAAACAATTAAGATTTCCATTAAAAGAAAATGTAGAGAACATACGGGCAAACCTCGTTTTCCAGCACGGCCAGGAGGACCTACTGGACCTCGTGAACCCTGCAACGAAATGAAAAAGTTTCATTTATGATTGCATTTATATGCTTAGAACAGAGTTTCCTATGGTTTTTGTGTTATGGAACTTTTGAAGGTCTATTGAAACTTTAGCAGAAAAATGCATAAAATAAATTTCATAGATATAGTTTGCAAAGAAAACTATGCTCAAGTGCAGTTATCAAAGTATGACATTGTAATAATTTTAGATAATGAAATTTACTGAACAAGCACTTTTGGAAACTCGAAGCCATACATTCCCTTGTTGCTTGTAACAGAACAAAAAAGTAGATTTCAGCTAGAGGTTAATGAAAATAAAGTTTTTTATTTATTAAATATACTTATATGGCTGCTCATTTCACAAAATGTGACTGGGTGACACAACCAACAATGTCATATCTATTAAAAACACTTTGAAAAAAAATTTTAAAGCAAGATTGCCAGAGAACATCGATCTAAACACAATATCAGGATATTTAGGATCCTGTGGGATCTCCAAGGTTGATGCTGAGCTCAGAGATCCATGGAACCCAAATTAAGAAACTATGCCTTAGAGCATTCATTTATTTAGCATTTTAACTACACAGCTGTTTTATATAGGATCTTCATAAAGGATTCATAGTAGAGTTTGGCAAATGATATATCCAGGCCATCTAGGAAACTACAGCGGCAAAACTACTAGCCAATAAAATATCACTTAACTCAGAAACATTAATAGACATTCATCAGCCATCTCATTTCATGGCCAAAATTCTTCTTTCATGATATATATCTTAAGAAGGCTAAATGATAATGGGAACTTGCTTGTATGATCAAGAAGTTCTGTCAATGAAATGCAAATAATATAAGGGAAAAGCTATACTTACTGGTTCACCTCTTTGTCCCGCATCCCCTGGAGATCCGACTGGCCCTGGGGTACCTGGAATACCCTGAGAACCAGGAAGTCCTGAAGGTCCAGGCTCACCACGATCACCCTACAACAAATACCATTCCAATTCTACAATCAGATATAGATCATTTCCGAGTGCATATTTTTATAAAGACAAAATTACATATTTTGTTCTATTGTACTATTATTACTGAGCTGCTACTGTGTACTACAAGTATCTACATATATAGCTGGGATGGATCAGCAGGAAGCCATGATATAAAACCATATCTGCAAAATAGTCCAATAAGGACCGAACATGTTTAGTGTATGTTGGAGAAAAAAATTATCTGAAGCATCAAAAGGAAGGGATCCAAGAACCTGGAAAAGAGAGTTGCTGACTGCTGAATTTCTGAAGGGGAGCAAACACTAGAAGATTTTTACACATTTCATAAAATAATTTGCTTTCACGCATAGGAGCTATTCTTCCCTAATGAGTGTTTATAGAGAAAAAATGACTCTGTGAGAAAGAATTGGGGGATATTAGAGTTGGGTTTCTAAACCTGTCAATCAATGCTATTATAAAGCATGGTGATTATTACTATCTATTGCTATTATTTTAAGTGTCAGATTTTTCTATCTACACCACACTGAGCCATTGGGAGTAGAGAGGCATAGAATTTTTAATAATAATAAGGGTAACATTTTATGGCAGTCTCACTCTGCTAACTTTGCTTAGCTTCTAATATATTATATTCCACATGGTGAATTATAATCTTTTTAGTCCTGTCCTTACTAACATTATATTCATGAAGACCTAAAACAAATAGGCTAGACAAATCTATACTTCTGTTGTAAAACTGGTTTGCTTTAAAACATTCATCCTTATTAAGAGTTCTGATGGTAATTTTTCTCAAAGATTGAAATATAAAGGGTGACATAAAACTAAATCAACAAGAAAACAACAGCTTTATTCATTGAAATTTAAACTCACTTACCCTTTCACCAATAGCTCCATCTCTCCCAGGAGTGCCATCATTACCAGCAGGACCCTAAGTTAAATGAGAAATGGAAAAGTGGATTCTTAAGGATAAATGTGATAAAAATATGCTTTTGTTGAAAGAATATCAGTTTTGGAGATATATATATTTATTCACAGCAGTCATTTGAATCCATAACGTTGTTAATATATTTTTAGGTCAAAACCGCCTATGAAAAACCACTTACCTCTGGTCCTGCTTCACCCACCGGTCCAGGAGCGCCTGGAGGACCAATAGGCCCAGAAGGACCCTTGTCCCCTGTTTGTCCAGTTGGACCTTGTTTTCCAGGAGTTCCCTGGCATGGAAAGAGAGACCATGTCAATTATTAAAACCATCGATGATTGTTATGTGTAGCAAAACAATCAGACATCAGTTTAAATGGGCCTCAATCATCGGTACATTCTTACAGCTGTAAAATAGAATAACAGAATAAAACAGTTGGAAAGGACCTTAGGGGTCTTCTAGTCCAACCCCCCTACTTAAGCAGGAGACCTTAGACCATTTGAGACAACTGGTTGTCCAGTGATGGAGCACCTACAACTTCTGAAGGAAGCTGTAATACTGGTTAATTGTCCTCATTGTTAGGAAGTTTCTCCTTAATTCCAGGTTGCTTCTCTTTGATTAGTTTCCATCCATTGTTTCTTGTCCTGCCTTCAGGTGCTTTGGAACATGAATTTGACCCCCTTCTCTTTGTGGCAGTCTCTCAAATACTGCAGTATTGCTCTCATGTCACCACCACTCCCTCCCCAGTCCTTCTTTTCACTGAAGTTGAACAAGGTTGAGATAGTCACAAATGTCGGTGGTGGCAATACTCACTGCAGAGCCTGGCAGGCCAGGCATGCCCCTTTCTCCACGCTGGCCTGGCATTCCTACAATACCTCTCTGCCCAGTAGTTCCAGATGGACCTGGGGGGCCGTCAGGACCCTGGAATATACAAGTAACAAATTGGCTTACTTAACAACCTCTAACATTTATATTCAATCAGCGTGTCATAGTTTAGCATTTGAGCTAATCAAGAAATAGATACGAAACTCTCTTGCCACTGAAAACTTGTAATATATGTGGGTTTTTTTGTTCCCTTGCTTTAAAATAAGTGGTTTGGAGGAAAACAAATTGAAGAAAAATGCTCAATGACCCTTAGCATTTTGAGTTGAAATCAGGCGAAATTTCCTCTATTCTTTCCCAAAGATCAGGGCTACCATATCTTGGTTGCAAAAATCCAGACAACCATCTAGAGAGCGGCAAAGAAATATAAACTCTAATGCTCTGCTGCTATCCAGGGATTATCCAGAGTTTATTTGCTCAGATATAGTAATCCACCCAGCACTTGTGGGTTACAATAAAGAACCTTATTTTTCTTTAGCTTTAACATGGAGCCTTCATTTAAAACACAGCCTGGGGGACAGTAAATTAGAATGGATGAAAGAGAAAAAAAAAGTGCAGAACAAAAAAAGCAGGAGTTGCTAGTGTCAGGGGAGAATTAGAAGCATTAGGAAATTTTTAAAAAGGCAGCCGTGTCATAGATTAGATATATCACCATAAAATATATATTCTTGTAGGTTTTGTAACTCCTGGTAATGAGATAATTTTGGTTAACTTCTAAGATATATGAATAACTAAATTATTGGGGGGCGGGGGGGGTTGTCAAGAAATGGTTTAGAAAGTTTACTTATTGTACCCTATAACTATCATAAAGTGTTGTATCTTATGATTCTGATGAATATACCTTTCTTTTTATGTACTGAGAGCATATGCACCAAAGACAAATTCATTGTGGGGCCAATCACACTTGGCTAATAAAAAATTCTATTCTATTCTATTCTATTCTATTCTATTTCATTTGCAAACATAAGTTTTTCCCAACTTTCCAGTCTCTCCCTCTAACTTACGTGTTGTCCATCTTCTCCTGGGTCTCCTTTGTCTCCCGGGCCACCAGCTGGTCCTGCTGGGCCTCTATCTCCTACTCGACCATGACCACCAGGATCTCCACGAACACCTGGAGGACCTTCCTTGCCTGGTTCACCAAGAGGCCCAACTGGACCAGGAGCTCCCTTAAAAAAGAAGCTTCTGTTAGAAACAGATAGGCCAATGGTATAGTTTCTTTTCTTTATTGCATTTATTTATTTAT